>OX638373.1:8328898-8619093 GCA_951812925.1 Calliopum simillimum | reverse complement strand
TTTCCATGTAAACACTTGCTTTCGTCTGTTGTTGAAAAATTGCAAAAATGACTGTTTAATTAGTTCAATATAAAATTATCATACTTCAATTTAGAAAAAGCGCGTTGGTACTTTCATTAGTACTATACAAGCAATAAAAAAAACAGTCAATAAACTAACTTCATAATTTATCTAGGGGAACCTGCCTATCTATCATTAAAATTCTCGTAATTTCGAGAGCCTGCATTGTATGTGGAAAACAAATCCGCCCTTGTAGGTTTTTAATTGTAGCTAGCGTAGCATGTCTCAAAACCAGAGTGTGTTACCAACTAACAATTTGGCAATTTTTCACAACAGACGGCGCTAGTGAGCCTTATGAGTTATGCATAATGGCGATCCTGCTCAGAGAGTTTACTCGTGGCCTATAGCACAATCGCTTAAGCACCGCGTTCTCTTTCATTAGAAAACCGGAGTCACGGGTTCGAGTACGGTTTCTGGCAAGATTTAACTAAAAACTGATCTGATGAGGGCTATATACATGTTTATATATGAAAATATATAAATATGTATGTGGAAGTAGCCGAAACATATGTAATCAATTTCCATGTTAACACTTGCTTTCGTCTGTTGTTGAAAAATTGCAAAAATGACTGTTTAATTAGTTCAATATAAAATTATCATACTTCAATTTAGAAAAAGCGCGTTGGTACTTTCATTAGTACTATACAAGCAATAAAAAAACAGTCAATAAACTAACTTCATAATTTATCTAGGGGAACCTGCCTATCTATCATTAAAATTCTCGTAATTTCGAGAGCCTGCATTGTATGTGGAAAACAAATCCGCCCTTGTAGGTTTTAATTGTAGCTAGCGTAGCATGTCTCAAAACCAGAGTGTGTTACCAACTAACAATTTGGCAATTTTTCACAACAGACGGCGCTAGTGAGCCTTATGAGTTATGCATAATGGCGATCCTGCTCAGAGAGTTTACTCGTGGCCTATAGCACAATCGCTTAAGCACCCGCGTTCTCTTTCATTAGAAAACCGGAGTCACGGGTTCGAGTACGGTTTCTGGCAAGATTTAACTAAAAACTGATCTGATGAGGCTATATACATGTTTATATATGAAAATATATAAATATGTATGTGGAAGTAGCCGAAACATATGTAATCAATTTCCATGTTAACACTTGCTTTCGTCTGTTGTTGAAAAATTGCAAAAATGACTGTTTAATTAGTTCAATATAAAATTATCATACTTCAATTTAGAAAAAGCGCGTTGGTACTTTCATTAGTACTATACAAGCAATAAAAAAACAGTCAATAAACTAACTTCATAATTTATCTAGGGGAACCTGCCTATCTATCATTAAAATTCTCGTAATTTCGAGAGCCTGCATTGTATGTGGAAAACAAATCCGCCCTTGTAGGTTTTAATTGTAGCTAGCGTAGCATGTCTCAAAACCAGAGTGTGTTACCAACTAACAATTTGGCAATTTTTCACAACAGACGGCGCTAGTGAGCCTTATGAGTTATGCATAATGGCGATCCTGCTCAGAGAGTTTACTCGTGGCCTATAGCACAATCGCTTAAGCACCGCGTTCTCTTTCATTAGAAAACCGGAGTCACGGGTTCGAGTACGGTTTCTGGCAAGATTTAACTAAAAACTGATCTGATGAGGCTATATACATGTTTATATATGAAAATATATAAATATGTATGTGGAAGTAGCCGAAACATATGTAATCAATTTCCATGTTAACACTTGCTTTCGTCTGTTGTTGAAAAATTGCAAAAATGACTGTTTAATTAGTTCAATATAAAATTATCAATTAAGTATTATTTTGATTGCAGTGATTAGCAAACAAAGTTTTAATTTTGAAACAATAAATTTAAAATCTAAAAATTTACAATGACTTTTTCTTTGTTTGTTTCGATCCTAGTCTTTTGACAGATGGACGGGTAGATGCAGCGTTTTTTTATTTTGAATAAGTCTGTATATATACAATAATTCAATTTTAAATATTAACAGAAGTAAAAGTAAAGTATTTTAAAAACGGTAGTAGTTCTACCAAAAGGTCTTATGAACTAAAAATGCTTACAACCAAATATAAAATTGAGCTATATTGTATCCTAATAAGTTAAATGGAAAACAATTCAATATTTAAGAATAAAGCTATCAGTCTATTTCTATCTAATAAAATTCTCTCAGACTTTTCTTAAATATCACCATATTTTCTAGGCCTTTTAAGGAGAGACAACCAGGTAGTCTCTGTTTCTTGTATTGTAAGAGTGTTGAAAGCTTACAATTTACACAGTGTTGGGGATTAAGTTTTTAGTTATTTTGTGAATATAGCAAAGTAATTGTTATTTATAAATCTGCTTCACTGGTAAGATAATGTAGATTAAAGACGATTTTAAGCATTCGGTTTTGTATCACGTGAATTCTATTCATGTGCCAGCTGAATACGTGATGTGACAATGCGCGAGACCAAAATAAATGAACTTCTCCACTTTCGTCGAAAGCTTATGCCTGACCTTATAAAGCAATCCATTGATGGTCAATTTATGTTCTACTAGATCAATATGATCAGGTCAGCTCAAGAAGTAATCAATTTCGACGCCCAGAAATTTAATGCAATTTACCTCACTTATTGTGACTCCATTATGGAGAATATCAAGACTAGCCACTAACTTCTGTTTGCTGCGGAAGCAAATAACATTTGTTTTATTCACATTAAGATGCAATTTATTCAAACGAAAAAACTCATCAAGGATAACCAAATCGTCTTTTACGTTCCTTCTAATTTCATCAATGGTATCACCAGGATAGAAAATCGACCAATCATTAGCAAACAAGAATATTTTGCCCTTAAGTGGCAACCTTGCAATGTTATTAGTAAATATTAAAAACAACAGAGGCCCCAGGACAGAGCCTTGAGCGACACCAACACCAACAGATTTGAAATCACTCTTTTCATTATTAATGCAGACAAATTGTTTCCGGCTTATTAAACTGACCGAACCTATAGAAAATCCATAGTACTTTAATTTTTCCAGGAGATTATCGTGATCAATCGAATCGAACGCCTTGTTTAGATCAAGAAACATTCCTATCACCAACTTGTTCATAGCAATGTTTTTACAGACAAGGTCGACCAGTTCAATAAGAGATATCTGACTACCCAATCCTCGGAGAAATCCGTATTGGTGTTCATATAGAAGATTTTGTTCCATGATATAGCTGTAGATTTGGTTATACAAGAGCCTTTCAAAAATCTTACTCAGAGTTGGAGGCATTGATATTGGAAGATAGTGATCCGGGTTACTTTTTTCACCGGGTTTAATTTTTTTTCTGTTTTGACAACTTGCCATAACCATTGTAATTGAATCATGGTGAAAACCAGGTATTATAATTGAAAACTAAATTTAAAGAGAAAAAAAAATGGAAATTGCCACTACACTAGCCGTAAAGAAATGTGTCTTCTTTGATATGTTAATAAGACTATAGATAAATAATATAGCTTTAATTACCTTTTATATGAGATCCCTATTTTAAAATTGTACGTATCCAACTTTTACCGCTTTTAAAAAACTTTATCCGAAATTCCTCCCAAAGTAGATCCGTGCAAAACTTACATGATTACTCATTCCTACAATAAAATCACGTCATAAGAACTATGTTTCAAAGAAGCAAAAAAACAAATATTGGCACTAAACCATTTTATCGAAATTTATAAAATTTTGTTTCGTCAAAAATATTTTTTAATTGGAACAGCAAATCTTGTAACATGTACTTTTTTATTTTCAAATATAACAACGTTTAGCCACAATTTTTTTTTTAGCCACAGTTGTCGAAGCTGAAGTTAAAAACAGTTTACCAACTACACCAATTGAAGCAATAAAATTGCTTTTTTTTCGTTTATAGTGTACAAATAAAAATAACTGTATTCAAAGAGTTACATTTTGAAAAAGCAGTTCCCTTAGCATCGACCTTTATAAACATATGAAAAACAAAACAAAGAAAAGATTTATTGCATGTGGGGAAAAAGGCTTCACTTAAAGACATCGGACTGTATTTCGCAAGTTTACACGGTTCTCTTTTTTTATATTACAATTATAACAATTAGATGATGCACATTGTTAGTTAATACACAAGCAAATTAATTAAATCCTCCTCAATTACGTATACAAGGCAAATCTTTAAAGATTGCAAAATTATGTACTTTTTCCAACCAATTTTGTGTGTACTTTTGTAAAGTCCCGTTTTAAAATGCTGATTGTTGCAGCACCGTTTGCGTTTTCAATGTCTGAAAAAGTATGTGGGTTGAAAATTAAGGCTATGTTCATGACACAAGCGAAAAGCGACATGCGACTAAATAACTGTTCTAGCGACGTCGCCAGTAAAATCAAATACACGCGTTCTTATGGAAGTGCTTACACTCAGGGAAAAATGTGGTTGTAAAATCAACTGCTTTACTGTCGATTCACTGTAACCATTAATTTGGTAAGTTCACTGTAAATACGACAACGTGACGTACATGGTTTGGTCTTGTTCTTCTTTTTATAAGCATTCTAAACATGTAGCACGTCACAAGTGTCGCAATTCTTGCAAAGTTCAAAGAAAAGGTGTGCGTGTGGTGCCGAAAAAAAAGTAAAATGGATAATACCGAAGAGTACGAGGACGCTGAATACCTAACCATTAAAGAAGACACCGATCCGGATGATGAACTTCTGGAACTTTTAAAAGTTTTTAAATTGGAAAATTTGTTAGCCACATTGGAATGTGGGTACATTTGTAATTTGTGAAATAATACACACATATTGTACATTCGTAGAGTATCAAAAAATTGATAGGGTCGTCGCTTCGTGTTCATGTTGTAGTTTTTTATTCTGTAGACCTTTGGCTAAAGTTTACATTTTGTCCCAAAATAAATAAATAAAATTTTTAAAAGTATAAAAGTGTAACAATTATTTCAGAAGGAAATTAAAACAAATACAAAATCAAATGTAAATATTACTTAATTTGAATGCTAATCACTCTCAATAAATCAATAGTAAATATTACTTGATTTGAATGCTAATCACTGTCAAAACACCAATAGTTTTTCACAGTCAAATCAAGTAATTTCGCCCTTGGCTCTAAATCGTTACTGATATTTATTGAATCAACAGTGAAAGTTATCGTTTCTTCCCTGAGTGTATGAGCAAGCTATAACGAGCGATAGCAAGTGACGTCAGGCCATCGAGAGCGACGAAAATCTTCAACCAAAATATTTTGAACTTTTTTGCTAGTCTTGCGTAAACGTCAAACTAAACATAAGCATCTACTTCGCAAATATTTTCAATTGTTTAGTAATTCTTTCGTAGACGATGGAGGAATTTATTCGAGTTGTGCGCGAAAATTAATGTCTGTGGAATTTAAGGGATTCAAATTACCACAATAAAGTTATGAAAAGAAAATCTTGGGAGGCAGTGGAAAGAGAATGCGGTATGGAGGGTTAGTAAAGTTATGTCGCTGCCAAAATACTGAAGTTGAAAAAACCTGAACGGATTTGAAAAATATTGGTTTTAAATTAAAGATATTTAAGCAAGCTACAACATTAATACTGAATTTGAAAAAACCTGGATGGCTTTGAAAAATGTTGGTGTTAAATGAAAGATATTAAAACAAGCTACAACATTCGTGAACAATAGTTTTAAATCTGGGGTTTTATTTCCATGATATTATGATTTTTCAAAATGGTGCAGCCCAAATACTGAAAAAACCTGGACTGATTTGAAAAATATTTTGTGTTAAATGAAAGATATTTAAACAAGCTACAACATTGGTGCACAATAGTTAAAAATGTAGAGTTGTATTTTCATGAAATTTAGATTTTTCTAAAATAATACCAATTTATTTCCTTTACTTAATATTCCGTTTGTGCCTAAATTTGCTAAATCAATAAAATTTATAACCAAAACAAACGAAAAAGAAATTTTAAATTGAACTAATTAAACAGTTATTTTTGCAAATTTTCATCAACAGACGCAAGCAAGTGTTAACAGAGAAATTGATTACTTATGTTTCGGCTACTTCCACATACATATTTATATATTTTCTTATATAAAAATGTACATCAGATCAGTTTTAGTTAAATCTTGTCAGAAACCGTACTCGAACCCGTGACTCTGGTTTTCTAATGAAAGGAAACGCGGTGCGGCTACTTTCACAACCGAAACATATGTAATCAATTTCCTTGGTAACACTTGCTTGCGTCTGTTATTGAAAAATTGCAAAAATGTCTGTTTAATTAGTTCAATATAAAACTATCATACTTCTATTAAGAAAAAGCGCGTTGGTACTTTCATTAGTACTATACAAGCAAAAAAACAGTCAATAAACAAAATTTTAAGATTTTGAAGATGCTAGACACAGTGACATAATACAAATTTTTTAGGAAATTGTTCGAGACGGTTGTGCAAATGATGAAATTCTTCATGGCATCTGCGTTCTTGATTGATTGGATGCACCATTTAAAGTATTTTCTACGCATTAATTAACTGCTTTCTTACAACAAAAACCATCTTATTTTTTTAGCACGATTGTTGTTTAAAGAAAGATTTACAAAACAATTGAAAATAATTGGAAGTAAATGTTTTTATGTACAACTTCAATGTTTTTAGATTGACGATTACGCGCGACCAGCAAGAAAGTTTCGCTCGTGTCATAAACACCCTTGTCGCTCGCGATATCGCTGCAGCGACGTTGCCAAAATAAAAACTAATCGCACGACGCGAAATCGCATGTGTCATAAGCATACCCTAAATTTCTACGTAACTGGGCTATTTGAAACGGTATTAGCTGTGTTTCTTTTGACGCGTATATATAATTAGCAAAATATTTGTATGAAGCAATAGTTGGCGATAGCAAGCGTCGCTTAGATCATAATTGAGGATAAAAGCCAGTGCTGCCCATCAAAGATGAGTATTTATCGATAAATTTCAATCAAAAATACCAAAAAAAAAAAAAAACAAACAAAACGTCAAAACAATTTATTCTAAAAATGGCAGAGCAAGATAAGGTAAATTACATTTTTAGGGTCAGTTTTTCAGCGCAAGTTTAAACTTCGCTTAAACTAAGTTATATTAAACTCGTTTACCTATGAAATGACTTTTTCAGTGCGAGTTTAAGGCATCACATGACAAGCTCGGCAGAGAAAGTAGACCCTTTTTAAAAAATTCATAACTCAGTGAAAAATTTATATTTTTTTAATTTTTTTTTATACCCTACACCCAGGGTATATTCACTTTGTCCTTCCGTTTGTAACGCAGAGAAGGGGGCGTGGCAGGTATAGAAAAGTATATATATTCTTGATCAGCGTCACCTCCTGAGTCGATATAGCCATGTCCGTCTGTCCGGCTGGCTGGCTGGGTGGCTGGCTGGCTGGCTGGCTGGCTGGCTGGGTGGCTGGCTGTGTGTTGAAATACACTTTTTGGGAAAACTGAGCAAGATAATTCAATGAAATTTGGTACACTGCCTCCGTCGTCAAAGTTAGCTCGGGGGATTGAAAATGAGCAAAATCGGTCAATGGACACGCCTACCGCCCATACAAAAATTATATTCAAAATGCAATTTTAGGAGTATTTTTCACGACAATGCAACCACAATACATATAAGTCCACGAATTGTAAGCGCAAGCTCTGATAAAAATTTGAGCGAATTCGGACAAGAGGGCGTGGCACCTCCCATATAAGCAAAAGCTTCAAAACGCTATACTGAAAGCGTTTTTTGAGATATTCGAACCAAATTTGACTCAGACACTAAGAATTATAAATGAAAGCTCTCAACAAAAATTGGGTGAAATCAGACAAGGGGGCGTGGCACCTCCCATATAAGCAAAAGATTCAAAATGCTATACTGAAAGAGTTTTTTGAGATAATCCAACTAAATTTCACTCTGACACTAAAAACTATAAATGCAAGCTCTGAACAAAAACTGGGTGTACTCGGACAAGAGGGCGTGGCACCTCCCATATAAGCAAAATTTTCAAAATACTGCAGTGTAGGGTATTTAATGTTTGGCCAGGCCAAAATTTACACCCTTACTAGTTTTTTATTAATGCAGATAATCAATTAAATTACAATAAAAAAAAAAAAAAATTATATATTTTATTCCGTTATTATGTTGTAGAGCTCTGAACTGGCGGCAGAGAAAAAAAGGTTGCCTGATGGTTTTCACGCTGGGAGTCGCCACAATAGTCCGATCTGGAAAAAATATGTTTTTTTGGAATCTTAACAATCTTCCGTAAGTCCCGACACGAGCTTTTTTTTAAATTTTTTTTTCGAATTTTTATGAGTGTTTAAAGTCAATTTTTTTTAGTGAAAAATAAATTTTCAAGTTTGGAAGATCACCAAAAATCGAAAAAAAAATTTAAAAAAAAAAGCTCGTGTCGGGACTTACGGAAGATTGTTAAGATTCTAAAAAAACATATTTTTTTCAGATCGGACAATTGTGGCGACTCCCAGCGTGAAAACCATCAGGCAACCTTTTTTTCTCTGCCGCCAGTTCAGAGCTCTACAACATAATAACGGAATAAAACATATAATTTTTTTTTTTTTTTTATTGTAATTTAATTGATTATCTGCATTAATAAAAAAAACAAAATTAAAAATATAAATTTTTCACTGAGTTATGAATTTTTTAAAAAGGGTCTACTTTCTCTGCCGAGCTTGTCATGTGATGCCTTAACAGCGGGTGGCTACAAAAAAATTTTAATTGCAGGCTTTCAATTATTGGCGTTTGGCCACCACAACGGTTGGATTACATCAACGCTTAGCAAGTGCATTGTGATCAAGTCGAAATGCAGTCCGCAAAAAATGTCATGTAAGCTTTGATCGGGAATTACTTAAGCAATTGCATCGCAATCGCGATGAAGCAGCTGATTGAATGAAAAATGTACCCAGTTGGGAGGTTGGTACATGGTATACGGAGCCAGTGTCAAAGCTTTGCTTAAAGGCATTTTGGTTGCTCCAATGTTTAAGCAATTTTATGGTCATAATGATTGAAAATCATATGCAGAACGTGATTTCATTAAATAGTGGTCAAAAGTGAAGTTTGTGAATTTTTTATTTTCCAATTAATTCTTCTTTTTCAAATTATAGATTTTTTTTATTCATTTATTTATCTGTTTTATTCGTTTTTTTATATAAAATATAACGGCCAATATAGTTCAGTTAAACTTAGTTTAAACTACGTTAAACATTCACTGAAAAACTCACTCCTGAGTTTAAATTTAGTTTAAACCAGAAAATGGGTTAAACTTTTGCTGAAAAACGAAAATTAAGAATGAAATCCTAATTTTTATTTGTAGCAAGCGCAAGAAGTGAATGGCTTGCAGTAAAAGATTGAAAACCTAGAAAAGAATTTATATACTTATCATGTATAAAAAATTATGAATTATGCGTAAATTTTTTACCACTTCGTCTGTTGAATATTCTATTTTTATATAAATAGTATGCAAATATTTTCTTCAGCTGATATCTCGTTGATATTCATTTATTTTATGTATTTTTGTTTTTCGTCAGCTGTCAAATTTTTTTTCAGTGCTGCCAAAATATTTACAGTGCTGCCAAACTTTCAATTGTTATATTTAATTGCAGATGCGAGTTTTTTTGTCACTCATATACAATTATATATACGCGTCAAAAGAAACACGCCTATTATTCTGTAAGTGGAGCTCATTTGGGGTGTACAGACTATCAAATTACAAAAATTTTTTTGATGAGTTCGAATTTGTTTGGCATCACCAATTTTGCCGTAGTAAAAATTTGTATGGATTTGATGAGTTTTTGATAGTGAGAACGCTTCTTCAAAAAATATGTCAAAAACTTTGAAGAAAATCAAAAAATTATTGATTTTTCTCTGATTTGATGAGTTATTTGAAAATGTGAACGCAATTTCATTTTTCTGTATGCGTATTTTCATTTCAAAACAAGATTTCAACGAGTGCACGTCGCTCGAATGATGAAAGTAAAGAGGAATATGATATTTTTCTTATATTATAAGGGTTATTTTCATTATTTTAAGTAAGGATGTGGTTGAAAGAAAGCTTAAATAATTGAATTTAATTATTAAATAACTTCCTAGCCAATTTGCTTGTACATGTGTAATTTTAGATGCAGCTACTGAAGGATTTTATGTACAAAAGTATATTTCTTTCGTGAAATAGTAACAAAATAATTTTTAATTGGTTTTTCAATGGATGGAACAATTTATTTCTGCAAATAAGACTTAATTTATGGTATTTCCACTACATTTTAATAATTAGTTTTCTTGTTTTTCATCGACGCCTCAATTTCCATAGCCAGAATCCATCCGCTATTTCTATGTTACCTCATCGGCGAACAAAGCAAAACTGAATTTTGAAGAGTTTTTTGATGGTGTGTACACTCAAAACTCAAAATTAGTGATGCCAAACAAATTCGAATTCATCAATTTTGATAGTGTGTACACTGCTATTCAGAGGAATTCCCAAAATTTTAACGTTCACTAATCGGTATAGCAAACTAACAATGTTTGTAGCTTGCGATAAGGGGCTGTCCATAAACTCTGTGACGCTCCTAGGGGGGGGGGGGTGTTCGAGCAAGCGACACACTACCGTCACATAGGGGGGGCGGGGTTCATTGTAGCGAGTTTTAGCGTCACGGAGTTTATGGACGGAATCTTGCCAAAAAAATAATCTTAAGAGAATGAAGGTCCTGATGATCAATATCATCATGATTTTATTTTCAAATAATAATGCTTCAAAAATAATTGAAAAACTCACAATTTTAGCCAAAAGTCGTTAAACTACCTATTTCCGTGAGTAAGTAAGTCCACTGCTAACCAACGTTGATTAAATTAAAAATTTCTTTATGAATACGTTTTAGTACTTAATTAGCAGATTAAAGATAACTCGCCTTTATTCAACGTTTATGAATATGGGTGTATGCATGATTCAATAACAATGGTTATGGCAACTTATCAAAATAAACAAAAATGGAACCCTGATCTTGCCTTGCTATCTGTCAAAAGACTAGAAAATTTTGACATTTTCGTAGTTTCAGAAAAATCAGCATTTGTTATCGCTGCAACCAGGGTAATTCAACCATGGGTGTATGTTAAGTAGAATCACTCAAAATGTGTTTTTCTTTTTTACCCACAATAGCACAGTGATAAAAAGAAAAACTAAAGAACAGGGCACAAATATGGCGGACTTTAGTTGCAAAAAACTTACGTTTTTTAAAAAGAAAAGATTTTGTTTCGATATTGAATTGCTTGGTTGCACAAACACTGCAGTACACCAGTTATTTCTTAAAAAAAATCGATTTTCACTCGCGACTTTGAAAAATATATTAAAAAAATTCAAGGAAACTGAATAATTTATATGAATTTGCGGAGCACGTCTACTTTCTGTGAGAACGAGAGAGTCCGAATATAAAAAAATAAATAAAAATAATTTATATCCCTTCGCTTCCGGATGAGAAGAGATGTATACAGATTTTTTGGTTGAATTACGCTGCCGCACAATGGGAGATTGTGGCCATAAATAGGTAAAATTTGAAAGTGCTATGGATTTAAAAAATTTTTACGCCAATCGTCAGATAATAGTTAGGGATGGAAAAAAAACTATAAAATTTTAAAATTTTCTTTTGCTTTAGTTACACAGTGAACTCAAAGTTGGACTTTAAATAGTAAAAATGCTCTATGGAAGTTTTTATATTAGTTAATTTGTTTTAAGCCGGATGCACTTATGTAGCACATCGTTAGAAAGAATTTTGTTTCTACTTTGTTGAAAATAATCTATTTTTTTTCTGCAAATTTTATGTGAATTATAGCGATTTTTTAAATATTAAGAAAAAGAGGTAAAAATGGAAAAATTGCAAACTTTGACAGTAAAGAAAAAAAAATACATTTTCTGATTTTCATTATTTTTCAATATAATGAGCCTTATCGTAAATAAATATTCTCGAGAATTTATTCACTAACTCCCTGGATTGCAATCGCAAAAAAAATTTAGTGGAGAGGGAAAATTCACTGGAAAAATTATGTAATCGGCAATAAGTTGGGAGCGAGTTTTTTCACATTTATTTGTTAAATTTGCTCCTCAACTTTTTGCTAGGGAGTACTAAAGTATAAATGAATAATTATAAATAACGTTTGACAGATTAAAAACTTTAGTACAACAATTTTAAAGATTATTGAAATAGCTTTGATATGACACGAAAGTTTTTAATATCCATTCAAGCGTTTCCAACTTATACTGGTTCTGCTAAAACTACTTTTCACTTAAATTTTTTTAAACTTTTTTATGCAAACTTTTGATTTTTCAAATCCACAAAAATGATTAAAAATACATTTTTTACTTTAAAAAGCAAAGTATTAATTTAAATTTCACTGCTGCAATTGCTTCTTTTTCTTCTTTTGCAATTGCTGTTTCTTGTTTATCTTTTTTTTTAAGTCAGCTGTCAAAATCCAGAGGAAAATGGAAAAACATGTCAACGATTTATGGAAAAAAGCATTGCCACGTGTTTTTTTTGTGCAAAATGTCTACGAAATTGGAAAAAACCAGCGATCAGACTGGTTGTTTGCGCAAAATGTCATAGATATGGGAAAGATACAGCGTTGCCAGATGTTGTTTTTGTGTAAAATGTCAACGCTCTTGGAAAAACGCAGCGTTGCAAACTGGTTATTTCTGAAAATGTCAACGATATTAACATAAAAAAAGTATCCCTGCAGGAAGGGGAGTTTCCATTAATGAAATATTCACTACTTCCACTGCTCCTTCCCCGGGAGGGAGAGAATGGAACTCCCTTCAGATTTACGATAAGGCCCAATATTTGGCCAAGTATGTTCAATCGAAATACAAAGTCCCTGCTGCCTTTTTTGAGGACGTTTTTTTTAGGAACTTTTTCATATTGTAGTTTTTGACGGGACAAAATAAATTGACTTATTTGGAACGCTATTTTTAATTTGTTTGCATCGAGTTATGTCAAAATAGCATTTTGGCAAAAAGTACAAGCACTTAGCTTTTAAAAAAACATTTGTTTGAGTTTTTATATATAATACGTGAATTATGGTGATTTTTCGAAAATTTAAGCTCAAAAAGCCAAAATCGAGAAATTTTGAAAACTTTGACATTAAAAAAAAAAATACATCTTCTGATTTTTATTATTGTATTTTCCAATATAATATGGGGCCAAGTATGCTTAATCAAAATGCAAAGTCCTTACTGCCTTTTTTGAGAACTTTTTTTTCTATGAATTTTTTCCTGTTGCAGTTTTTGAGAAAGCAAACTATTTTTATTTTTTTATATTCTTCAACGTTTTACAACAGATTTATCAATTTTAAGCTTACAGTCTGCTTAAGTACGGAAGATGCTTATTTTTAACGAAAGGGTAGTAGGTAAGGAATATATTTGCCCCCTTTCAGCCCCTTGGAAATTGCCCTCTCTTTACTTGGACATACCATAGCGAAGCTTTTTATCAAATCTTATAATTTGCGCCAGGTAGCGTTAGTAATATGACAAATTTTATTTTCGTAGGGCACTCCCCATTTTTTCATTTAAATTTTTTTTGTCCAAATGCCCTTTGCATATGTACCAGATTTTGTCTATCTACGGCAAGCAGTTTCTGAGATATGATGAATCAGTATTCAGAGGGGCGTGGCACCGCCCACTTTTCTAGTGAGAACTGTTTGTTCTAATTGTCTTAGCATGTGTACCTAATCATATCTGTGGCAACAAACCAGAGTAGCTTATGTCGAAAATCGACGTTTTGAGATATTGACTATTTTATGAAAAATTATTTCTGTTCCGATTTATTGCAATTATTTTAATCTTAGAGGTAGTTAATGGATTGAGTAAGACGAGGAGAGGCGAATTTAAAAAAAAAAAATCATAAGAAATCCTGTATTTTTACTGTTTTATACTTAAGATTTTCTGTGAAAATTTGTTGTGATAAAAATAGCGCCTTAAGTAAAATTAAGCGGTTCTGTTGAAGCTTAAACGTAGTTTGTAACGATTGTTACTATGCATAAGATTTTCTGCTAAAATTGAAATAAAGGGAACAATTTAGATAAGATGTTTTGGATGCTTTTTTTATTGAAATATTTTTAGCTTATGTAGGTTTAAGTTTTTTTGTTAAAAGAATTATAGAACAGTGAAACAAATGACCGGAAACTTACTTGACTTAAGATGTTTTGGCAAATGTATAATTATTTAAAAAAACTAAAGCTATAAAATAAAGCCTCATAACTTTGCTTGAACACGATATTTTTTGGAAAAGGTTGAACAGAAATAAGCCTTTTGAAAACCTGAATAATTATAGCATGAAAACTCAATTTCCACTTATGTCCACTTAAGCTACTCTGGTTTGTTGCCACAGATATCTTAGTGCGGCAAATATTGTCAGAAAAATAATGCAATTATTTTTTTGAGGGTGTGGCACCGCCCATTTGTCCGATGAACATTATTTGTCCTGATGATTTTAACATACTTACCAAATCTCATTTATCTAGGTCAAAGGGTTTCGGAGATATGATTAGCTGATTTTTTGGGGGGCGTGGCACCGCCCAATTTTTTAGCATAGAACTAAGCCTTTTTATGTACTAACACAACGTAACAACTTCTTTAAAAACGGTTAGCTAGTTTCCGATTCAATAGGGGACAAATACGCAAACAAACAAAATCTAGTTTTTATAAAGTAGATTTTCGTTTATTTCGCATAACTTGAAAACTATAAAAGATATCTCAGAATTTTTAACGTTTTTGAAATCAGCGGGGTCAAATTATTTAAAATCAAAAATACCAATTTTGAAAAAAAATTCCGACCACGCCCTAACTTTGTATGGGAGGTAGGCGTGTCCGTCGGCGGATTTTGTTCGTATTCGCAGAATTTTATTATTTTAATGCAAAAACCATCTGTACCAAATTTTAATAGCGTAGCTCTATTATTACTACATATGACCGCCGTTCCATACAACCCTCCCATTGTGTGCCGCACTGTGAGCTAGAATCTATATATAAATAGGCAAACGAAATCGGTTCAGTTTCTGTTTCTATACCTAAATCCCAACCGATTTGCTTGATTTTTTTTTTTGTTGGAAAGGTTGTGAGGAGGAGCAGTGCATAGGACTATATTTTTTTATTAAGTGGGTGGTGCTACGCCCCTAAATGAAAAAAACGCTCTCACGGCTAAGCCGCTACATCGATTTTAACGAAATTCAGTATGGAGATAGGGTTAGCGCTAAGGAACGATAATATGGCCATAATGTTTTTTAGTGGACGGTGCTTCGCCTCTAAATGGAAAAAACGCTCTCATAGCTAAACCGCTACATCGATTTTAACGAAATTTGATATGGAGATAGGGTTATATCTAAGAAACGATAATATGATGATTATGTTTTTCAGTGGGCGGTGCCACGCCCCTAAATTAAAAAAATGCTCTCACAGCTAAACCGCTGCATCGATTTCAACGAAATTTAGTATGAAGATAGGGTTAACACTAAGGATCGATAATATGAACATTGCATGGAGATAGGATTGGCACTAAGGAACGAAAGTATTACCATTATATTTTTCAATGGGAGGGGCCACGCCCCTAAATGAAAAAAACTCTCTCACGGTTAAACCGCTGCATCGATTTTAACGAAATTTGATATGGAGATAGGGTTAGCACGATAGCATGATTGATTTTTATGAATTTTGGTATAGAAAGATATCAAAAACTGTTTGCTTTTTAGTAGGAGTTACACGCTTCTAAATGAAAAGTACGATATTGCAACTGAGCTGCTGCACCGATGCAGATAACCCGAACCCTAAGGAAGAATATTAAAAGCTTTTTGTGTTTTATCAACCAAGGAAGGGCATAAAAACTTTTTCCTTCATTTTATGGTCAAATCGAAATGGTCGAAATGGAAAAATTATGGAAACCCCTTAACTCAAGTATTAAACCACAATTTTAAAGTTTTCGGGCCTACTGATTTCCAATTTCATAAAAATTATCTGGAGAAAAAAATGTGTGCCCGAAAGTAGAAATTTATTTTATTTTTCTATTAAGTTCATTTTTAAAATATGGATTTTTCTGGTTTTTGCCTCAAATCTTACGAATCAAGGACTTACAAAACAATTTAGAGGAACGATAGAAGCTATTTGAATATCTAGAACCTTAAATTATTGATTAAAATTTACGTAAAAATGCATTTATATAAAACAATTTTTCAATCCACATTGCATAAGATTTACGTACACAAAATTGTTGGCGGGATAGTGCGGGAGCTAATTTATATTAATTTTGGGTCTCAATAGAATAGTTCTTCATCTGCAATACGCAAAAGCCAGGAATCTCCAAGGTACATAACTATTTTTGTCTTTTCTTTTAGGTTATAAGATTTTCACAGTGAAATGGAACGCACCTATTTGAGATCCATTTTCACATACAATATTAAGAATGATGACCAATATTTTTTTACATATGCCATCTGCTTACCTTTATAACTATTATCTTGTACGCCGTTTTAAAATTTACAGTGCGGCTTGGAATATATTTCACTTCGCGTGAACCGTTTACTTTCAAATAAATATTTTTTAAAAACACATTTAAAATGACAAACTTCTAACGAATGTACGCTCAAAAGTATGAATGTGACGATACCAATTTTTTGGCACAGGATGTACAAGTTTATGTACTTTCAAATAAGTGACATAAAAATCAAAAATTCAAAACTATAGTTTTTGGATTTTGCCGATTTAAAAAAATTCTAGCCCACGGTGAGGTACATTAAGCTAGTAGAGCGAAAATGGCAGAACTGAAAAAAAAATGCCATAATTATAGGCTAATTTTGGGCCCAAACGCCGAATTTTAGGCTCTTCATTTTTTAAAAAAAAAAGTTAGCTCTGCTAGCTTACACTTAAGCATTTTGAACTAAAGTAAGTAGTCAATAATTATAGGCTAATTATAGGCTATTTAAATGCCCCATCGCCAAAAGAAAAGCTTTTCATTTAAGAAAAAAAATGGACCGAATCAATTTTCTTGAAATAAGGAACTTTGAATAACAACAATTCCAGCCGAAAAAAAAAAAACAACAACAACTTTAACACAACAAAAACTACTACAACAAGAACAAATTTACTACTACTGCAACAACAGTAATTTTACATAAAAGTATGGGTAAGTGGGCGGCCTGTGGCCGCTGCTCAGGATTTAAACCCGTCAGACATCCAACATCGGCTTCGCGGCGGCCTTCGGCCGCTGATCATTCTATAATATATCCAACAAATAGTTTTGCTAGTCAAATTGCGCGCGCAATTTTTGATAAAAATTTTTATTTTTTTTTAATAATAAGTAGCTACTGCGCTTGCAGGGTTTAAATCCTGAGCAGCGGCCGCTGGCCGCCCACTTACCCCTACTTTTATGTAAAATTACTGTTGTTGTAGTAGTAGTAAATTTGTTGTTGTTGTAGTATTTTTGTTGTTGTTGTTGTTTTTTTTTCTCTGGAATTGTTGTTGTTCGAAGATAATAATTTCAAGAAAATTGATTTGGTCCATTTTTTTTTTTAATGAAAAGCTTTTCTTTTGGCGATGGGGCATTTAAATAGCCTATAATTACTTAGTCTATAATTATTGAATACTTTATTTAGTTCAAAATGTTTTTTTTCGAAATCTCTCTGCTAGCTTAAACTTAACCTAGCAGAATTTTTTTTTTTTTAAATGGAAAGCTTTTTATTTGGCGATTGGTTATTTAAATAGCCTATAATTAAGGTCGATAAAGTGAGCTATGCAGGTGTGACGAATTTTCATATTTTTTGGTTGGGAATTTCGAGCTATTTTCGAGCTTTTCAACAGTAATTTCGAGCTGTCTGGGAAATTTTCCATTTTCCGGAAAAGCGGAAAAATTGTTCTGCATAGCTTAGTTTATTTTTTCAGCCAGACGAATCCGCGGGAAGAGTAAGCGATGAAATCTTTTAACGCAGGAATTTCGAGCTACTTTCGAGCTAATTTTGAGCTAGAAGCATTTTCCGGAAAACTCCCAATTTTCCCGGAAAATCCCACAAAAACTTTTTTTATGGCTAACTTTATTTTTTCAGCCAGACGAATCCGTGGGAACAGTAAGCGATGAAATCTTTTAACACAGGAATTTCGAGCTACTTTCGAGCTGACCTTGAGTGAAGTGTTTTCTTAAATTTCCCCGGAAAATCCTAAAAAATTTTTTAAGAGCCTGCTTTATTTTGTCAACCAGACGAACCCATGAGAATATTTGGCGATCATATCATTTGACACACGAATTTGGAGCTAGTTTCGATCTCATTAAAAACGAAAAGAGTTTTCCGGAAAACCCCAAATTTTCCCGGAAAATCCCAAAAAAACCTTTTTTTATGGCGGTGCCATGACATAATCCCCACGAACATAATCCCCATTTCATAAATGGGTGTTATGTCCGCAAATTATTGGATATATTACCGACTGATTCGCGGCCGAAGGCCGCCGCGAAGCCGGTGTTGAATTTTTGGGAGTTTTAAATCCTGAGTTGCGGCCACAGGCCGCCCACTTACCCCTACTCTTATGTAAAATTACTGTGGCTAGCAAACTAGATATTGGATACACAATATTATAGGCTGATCCACAAAAAACTTTCAGACAAAATCCCCATTTACGAAATGGGGATTAAGTCCGAATAATTTGCGGACATAACATAGGAGGAAAAAAATTTTTTTAAAATTTTTTGGATTTTCCGGGGAAATTTAAGGAAAATGCTTCATTCAGTCAGCTCGAAAGTAGCTCGAAATTCCTGTGTTAAAAGATTTCATCGCTTACTATTCCCTCGGACTCGTCTGGCTGAAAAAAATAAAGTTAGCCATAAAAAAAGTTTTTGTGGGATTTTCCGGCAAAATTGGGAGTTTTCCGGAAAATGCTTTTAGCTCAAAATTAGTTTGAAAGTAGCTCGAAATTCCTGCGTTGAAAGATTTCATCGCTTACTCTTCCCGCGGATTCGTCTGGCTGAAAAAATAAACTAAGCTATGCAGAACAATTTTTCCGCTTTTCCGGAAAATGGAAAAATTCCCAGACAGCTCGAAATTACTGTTAAAAAGCTCAAAAATAGCTCGAAATTCCCAACCAAAAAACATCGAAATTCGTCACACCTGCATAGCTCACTTTATGCACCTCCTATAATTATGGCATTTTTTTTTCAGTTCTGCCATTTTCGCTCTGCTAGCTTAATGTACTTCCCACAGTGTGCCGTTCAACTTCTTAATTCGTCAATGCTACCGTCTATGGTTAATACCAACTCCAAAGAATTGCTCCAGTATGTCTTTGCGTCTCTTGGTTATATTCTAATTATATTTCGTTCTCAGTAATCGTTCGTGCAGTAATCGTAATTTTAAAAAAATCTAAATTACGATTACTGTAATCGTAATTTATGTTCGTTCGATGAATGATTACTGTAATTCTTATTTCGTTTTTTTATATAAGGATTACTGCAATCGTTGCAAACGATTACTTTTGTTAAATATCAAAAGAAATCACTGTTATAAAATGTGTTTCAATGAAAACAATATTTATACAACAATAATAATGAAAGTATATATTGAAAAAATTAGAAATCTTCAATATTAACAAAACATTAACAGTTTTTAATGTTTGATGGCAGGCTAATGATGGTCACAAAATTTTTTAACATATTAAACAAAAATTTTGAAAGTTAAAAACATATGACAATAAATAAACAAACAACACCGAAACATATTTAGACGAATACTAATAAAACCAAATTATTTCGAACAGCTGGTTGCTGTTGTCTTAAAGCGATTAACAGTTTTTAACGCAAATAACAAAGACAAAAGAAAGAAAATAGAGTTTCCGGTGATAGTAATTCATAATTTACATGTATCTGCTTAAAACATGCATATCTTTAATTACAAAACTCTATATTAGCTTTTAGCAATACTAATTTTTCAAATGAAAATTCAGAAAGAGCATGACGATGGGGACTATTCAATATGCAAAAATCCTTATTTGAACAATTTCAATATAAGGATTACTGAAATCGTTCATCGAACGAACTTAGATTAATTTAAATTTTGTTTAAGATTAAGATTACTGTAATCCTAATCGTAGCTCGCTCGATAAACGATTAACGTAATCCTAATCGTCTTTTTATGTTTTTAAGGATTATTGTAATCATAATCCTAGGCGCAATCAATTACACATAAAATCCTTATTGCCCAGCTCTGTTACTAATAATACTCAATGTTCTGGCTTACTTTTTTACCAAACGGTACTCGGAAAAAATGTAGCTATCTTTCAGTAAAAGATCAGAATTTGGCCATCGGCGATACTAGTATACATAGATACGCAAAGCAGCACAACATGCTATTGTGTCCATAGTGCATGTGTAACGAACTCTGGTTTTTCCGGGATTTATAGCTGGGATATACTCAGTCTCGCCAGGCTTCACGGTTCGTTTCAAGAAAGAAGAGAGTTTGTTTAATTCAAATTATTTCGGCTTTAATTTGGCTTTACTTATTTTCTAGCTTAACAATTCGTATAACTTACGTCTATGTTTACTTAACCTTAAAATACCCTAAAAATATCTTAATCTAGGACTTCGAGATGTGTCGGCAAGGATATCTGTTGTTATGACTGTTGGTAAGCTTCAATGTTAGGTCTGGTTTTTAGTCTCCAGAAGGGTTTTATTTTTAACTGTGTAGGAAGACAAAAATCCTCCACTAAAAGTTCTAGCTGTGTAGGAAGACAAAAATCCTCCACTAAGATTTTTAGCTGTGTAGGAAGACAAAAATCCTCCACTAAGAGTTCTAGCTGTGTAGGAAGACAAAAATCCTCCAGTAAGATTTCTAGCTGTGTAGGAAGACAAAGATCCTCCACTAAGATTTCTAGCTGTGTAGGAAGACAAAAATCCTCCACTAAGATTTCTAGCTATGTAGGAAGACAAAAATCCTCCACTAAGATTTCTAGCTGTGTAGGAAGACGGAAAATCCTCCACTTAGATTTCTAGCTGTGTAGGAAGACAAAAATCCTCCACTAAGATTTCTAGCTGTGTAGGAAGACAAAAATCCTCCACTAAGACTTCTAGCTGTGTAGGAAGACAAAAATCCTCCACTAAGATTTCTAGCTGTGTAGGAAGACAAAAATCCGCCACTAAGATTTCTAGCTGTGTAGGAAGACAAAAATCCTCCACTAAGATTTCTAGCTGTGTAGGAAGACGAAAATCCTCCACTAAGATTTCTAGCTGTGCAGGAAGACAAAAATCCTCCACTAAGATTTCTAGCTGTGTAGGAAGACAAAAATCCTCCACTAAGATTTCTAGCTGTGTAGGAAGACAAAAATCCTCCACTAAGATTTCTAGCTGGGTAGGAAGACGAAAATCCCCCACTAAGATTTCTAGCTGTGTAGGAAGACAAAAATCCTCCACTAAGATTTCTAGCTGGGTAGGAAGACAAAAATCCTCCACTAAGATTTCTAACTGTGTAGGAAGACAAAAATCCTCCACTAAGATTTCTAGCTGTGTAGGAAGACAAAAATCCTCCACTAAGATTTCTAGCTGGGTAGGAAGACAAAAATCCTCCACTAAGATTTCTAGCTGTATAGGAAGACAAAAATCCTCCACTAAGATTTCTAGCTGTGTAGGAAGACAAAAATCCTCCACTAAAACTTCTAACTGTGTAGGAAGACAAAAATCCTCCACTAAAATTTCTAGCTGTGTAAGAAGACAAAAATCTTCTACTAGGAGAGCTCTTACTGGTTCGGTGGCTCCAACCGAACTGAGTTTCTATGGCAAATGCGCGTGCTTATAAACGCATTTCTGCTGCCTCGTCTGCATAGAATTGTTGTTGCTTGTTGGCCTTGAGGCTGCATTACGGTGGTGTGTTTGTCATGGTGCACGTGTTCATCTGCCGTTATTTATTGCTTTGCTTAAGGCAATAAAAAAAAGTAAAAAGTGAAGGGAAAAAAATAGTAGTAATAAAAAAAATATAAATTATAATAATTGGGAAAAAAATAAAACCAATTATTATAATGGAAAAATAGATATATGTATAAAAGTAAAAAAAAAGTAAAGTAAAAGAAAATATAAAAGTAAAAAAAATATAAGAAGGGAAAAAAAAATATGATAATAATTCATGTGAAAAAAAATAAAGTATGAAAAAAAAGAAGAAAAATTCAAAGGGAGGAAAATTATGTGTGGGTCAAATTGTGGTGCTAAATTTGGTCCTCACACTCCCTCCTTACTTGCCGCAAATGACCCTACATTGGGCGAGTTTGCCTTTCACCTGGCATCCTTCTCGCTTAAAGTGGAACTTGCGGATGCCCTTTCGCCAGTTGTCCATAATGGCAACACCGACCATAGCTGGCAACCCCTCCTTACCGGCCTGGAATAAATCTGCCTGTGTCTTCAGGACATATTCGCTACGCCTTACAACCATGGGGTCATGTGGTGTTGGAGTTGCTTCTGGGGTTGTGGTAGGTGGTGCCACCGGTGGGGCATAAACCGGTTCAAAACCCGTTTTAGCGTCGCCCGTGGTGTGGACGTGGGACCAGCTACGGGGTTCGCTCCTGCTGCTGGCGCTATCAGCTTCATTGCATTTGCTGCTACTGCTGCTACTGCTGCTGCTGCTGCTACTGCTGCTACTGCTGCTACTACTACTACTGCTACTGCTTCGGCTCTGGCGTTCGCTTGGTGGACTATGGCTGCGAATCCGGCTTGGCTCACTACTTAAAATCGAGCTTACCTGAGGGCTGGGGTAGCAGGCTTCGGCGTCGCTGCTGCTGATGCTGATGACGCTCGGACTCTGGATTTGACTTCGGCGGGGTGGTGCTTCTTCCTCCTCTGACGAAGTGAGGTCCGGGAAGAAAGGGCTTGGTGAACGTTTCTCCACTTTCACCTCGACCTCTTTCTCTAGAGGGGTTTTTTTTTAAAAATAAAAAAAAGCAAAAGTTATTTTTTTTTTTTTTGTTTTAGGGCTATTTTTTTTTTTTTTTTATATAATTTTGTATTTAAACACTTTTTTTTTAATTTTTCAGTTCCGACTTGCGCGGGTGCTCGAGTTCGAATGAGCTCATCTGGCGGGTGTCATCCTATTTATAGACAAATTTGTCGGTGCATTAAAATTTAAAAATTAATTAATTTTTTTTTTTTATTTATTTAATTTATTATTTTTCCTTTTGAATTTCCCTATTAATATATGATTTATGAGTCTTTTTTTTTTTTTTTTTTGATTACTTTAGGAGTTCTCAGAATTTCCATGAAAGGGTTTTACCTCACTCATGTGGGCGGTTCGGAGTCTTTCTTCGTCCTCTTTTTTTAGCTGTAGGATGACAGGTGAGATGAAATTCTGTACCTGGAACGGCCCGTCGAATCTTGGGGCCAATTTTGCTGCAAAATTTGCCACTCCTTTTGAAAGTGGGTGTTGTCGGAGCATTACCCAGTCACCTATTTTTGGGGACCAATACCGTCGGCGTAAATTGTAGTGTCTGGCCTGATCCTGAAGATTTCGTGTAGTTTTGTAGCTTTTTCTTCCGCTGTTCGCCGTATTTGTCCAGAGCCAAGAGTTACCTCGTCGTATAACGCGTTGGGGAGTCGTAGTTCCCTTCCCTGGACTAAGTATGCTGCGCTGAACCCTGTTGATGCGGATGTTGGAGAATTTATGGCCAGCATGATTTCTGGGATATTTTCGTCCCACGCCTTCTGGTTTGAGCATATTGGGCCACCATGGTTTTTATGGTTCGGTTCATCCTTTCGGTCGGATTTTCTTGCGGCGTGTACGGTGCGGTGTATTGATGTCTTATTCCCAGTCCTTGCGTAAATTTTTTGAATTCTTTGTCTGTAAACTGAGCACCGTTATCCGTGATTATGACTTTGGGGACTCCAAAACGTGCTAGGATCCGTTCTATAAACGCCTTCTGGAGGCTGACACTGGTTACTTTGCGAAGGGGGACAATTTCTGACCATTTTGTAAATTTGTCGAAGAATACAAGTGCCATGTTGTTGCCATGTTTAGAGCGGGGTAGTGGGCCGATAAAATCCGCGCAGAGAACGGACCATGGTTCTTCTGCGATCTGGGGAAGCATCTTTCCAGCTGTTTTTTGTTGACTTACTTTAAACTGCTGGCAGCAAAGGCATTGGCGGACGAAGCGCTTGATATCCCTGAACATTCCTGGCCAGTAGTATCTATTTGTCACTCGTATCACTGTTTTGTGGATCCCTAAGTGACCAGCTCCAGGTTGATTGTGATTTTCTTCTAGAACCCGGCCTCGTAGATGTGATGGCACACATAACTTCCACGAAACGCATTCTTCATCTTCTGTTGTGTTAGGGATATTTCTGTAAATCTGTTCGTTGACGATTGTGTAATCGGGGAACTTTTCTGGATCACCTTGGATTTCCTTCACCTTTTTCACCCACCAAGAGCACTGCGGTTGTTCCGTGGATTGCCTGTTCGTGTTTATTTGGTAAAGGGTGTTCAGTGGTTCTCTGGAGAGGGCATCGGCTAACACATTAAATTTTCCTTTGCGGTACTGCACATCAAAATTAAATTGCTGTAATTCGAGTGCCCACCGTGCAATACGTGCGGAGGGGCTCTCAATAGAGTTAAGCCACTTTAATGCTAAATGATCTGTGATGACATTAAACTTGTATCCCTCTAGATACGGTCGCATTTTACGAATCCCCCAGATTATTGCAAGGCATTCCTTCTCCGTTGGAGAATAATTTTTCTCTGCATTGTTAAGATGGCGGCTCGCGTAGGCTATTACTCTCTCAGTGTCATCAAGCGTTTGGGTAAGCACCGCGCCAAGGCCGTAGTCACTGGCATCCGTCTGGAGCACAAAAGTTTTGGAAAAATCTGGGCATGCTAGCACCGGTGCTTCCGTTAGTCGTTTTTTTAATTCTTCAAATGCTCGCTGTTGTTCTTCTTCCCATTTCCAGTGTTTTCCCTTTTTAAGCAGAGATGTCAGTGGATTTACTACCTGTTCAGTATCCATATGGTCACATATGATCACTTGAACATGCATGGTCACCTTAGTACAAAATAGTGTCACTCAACGTGACCAACAGTTGCAAGAATTTATTTCTCATGGAAATAAATTTGGTATTTGCTTACTGCTGAAAATTTGTTTCCCATAAAAATTTGCTTACTATGGACAAATTTTGTTTGCATGGAAATTGATTTTGCATTTGGTTCTCATGAAATTTGTTCGGTAACTAAAACCCGGTTCATGTTACCACATGCGCTGCAAAATTCATATTTTAATTTTTGCTTTTATTTTATTGCTGTTGTCAGCAATTTTTACCTTAACTTTATTGTTGTTGTTTAATTATAATTGTTAACTTATAAGCTATATATACGATAAATTTAATTTTAATAAAGTCAGTTAATCAAAAATAACTCAACGGAATTAATCAGATTATTAATTCGTCGCAGGTTTAATAGATGCACCATCTATTAAACCAACATATCAAACATACAAAAAAACCATTGGTAGATGTTTCATTTACCAACAAACCTGTATATACATTTATACATTTGGTGACCCCGAAGCTTTCCTTGCTGGTGTTACACCTGAAAGGATCACGCCTCTTCGCAAAAACACAAACATTTAAACGCGAAAATTTAAAAAAAAAAAAACGTACATATCGCGAGTGATTTCGCTAAAGTTCGTCGCGAATAAAATTCGAAAAAATATTTAGATAAAAACATTACAACTTTGAACAATGGAAACCCTACTAAGCAGACAGTTGGAGCTGAAAAAAAAAGATTGACCAGCTTATAACCAACTTTAAAAAGGATTCGGACGAGCGCAAAACACCAGATTACTATGCAGAGCGGCTAAGAAGACTACATGTGCTGGCAGAAGAGTTTCACCGCAATCATCAAGCAGTTGTGGCCTCGGAAGAAGATATCCCTGCAAAGGATGAGTACCTTGAGGAAGCAACATTTGAAGAGGTATTTAAAACAGTCGGAAAATATACAAAAATCTTCGAAAAGGGAATTCAAAAGCGAATCTCGATGGAAGATACAAATCAAACTGGACAGACGAGCGACGGCGCTGCTGCAGCTGGGATGGATGAAAAATCAAATGAAAATTCAAAACTAAGCGAACAAACACTAAAAATACTTCGCAACCAGAGATCACTTTTGAAGGCGCTCAATAAAAACATAGAAGAAATAACAGCACAGATGCTGATGAACCATCCATCAACATATTATCCAATCAAGTTGGCCATTCTGGAAAAGCATATGACAGATTTGGCCAGAAACAACGCTGCATTGTGGGATTCCACAACTGATGACCACATTCAGGAATACACGCCAGAGGTGTATTATGAAATGGAAGCAAAGGTAGAGGCAGCGATCATCGAACTCCGACAACATGTTTCCATGGCGAATATTGAACAATCAGTTCTCGACACAGCAGCAGCTCATCAACCAGAAAGTGTCGTGCCGTTACCAAAAATTTCCATTCCTACGTTCAATGGAAATTACTTGCAGTGGGTAGCGTTTAAGGACATATACACAGAAATGGTCCATAATGCACGCATCAGTGATACAAGAAAGATGCATTATCTAGCACAAGCCTTAATAGGTGAACCAAAAAATCTCATAAAACATCTTACAGTAGTAGGAAGTAATTATTCAGCGGCTTGGACAATTCTTACCAGTCGTTACGATAATAAACGTTTGTTGGTGACAACTTTGCTGGAAAAGTTGCTAACGCAATCATCAATTAAGGTCGAGTCGCCAGCTGCAATGAAATCATTGCACGATATTACTCAAGAATGCATCCATGGCCTGAAGGCGCAAGGGATTCCGGTCGAACATTGGGATGCGATACTAGTTCACGTAGTGCTACGCAAAATGGATCCACCAACACAAAGAGCTTTTGAGCAGAATTTAAATGATAATAGACGGCTACTCAACATTAATGAGGTGCTACAATTCCTGGAGCGTAGGTTCCAATCCTTTGAAGCACAACGGATTAAGGAAGTTTCAGCAACAAAAACGTGTGCCTCAGTGACAACGATAAACCAAAACAATTACAATTGTCCGATATGCAAAAAAGAAAGTCATAACTTCTACGCTTGCAAAATGTTTGCAAACGCTGATTTGAACCAAAGGTGGAAATGGGTTAAAGAATTCAATCGATGCGTCAATTGTTTGCGAGCCGGGCATCGAGCAGATGAGTGCAAGTCAGGATCTTGCACTAAATGTTCCAAACATCATAACACGTTGCTGCATAATCAATGGATCAGCAACCAGCATAATCAGAAGAAGGCCTCTTATCAGAAAACCAAGGCAGTTCCGCAACTAATAACTGCAGTTGCAACCAAAAAGCAAGAACATGCAGTTACAACACAAATTAATCAAGAGCAATCAGCAAATAAAGTCAGTCTTCTGACAAACAACAAGAAAAAAGAATCGAGTTACGTTTTACTGGGAACAGCTCGAATCCAGATTGCCGCAGCCAGCGGCCATTATGTCGAGTGCCGCGCTATACTGGACTCAGGCTCTCAAATCAACCTGATAACAGATCGCCTACACAAAAAATTGGGCGCCAAGCCTAGACCGATGTCTATGAGTGTGGAAGGAGTTGGAGCTAATGAAACAAAAATGCGGCATCAAACAACGGTTTCTATTAAATCAAGTTTAAACGAATTCACTGCTGAAATAGAAGCACACATCATACCAAAAATTGTGTCTGATCAGCCAGTGCATCAGTTAAATATTGACAGCTGGGGCATTCCACAACACATTAATTTCGCCGATCCTAATTTTAACAAGCCAGGTAGAATTGATTGCTTATTAGGAGCTGAAATCTTCTTTGACCTGGTGACAGATGGACAAATTAAATTGGCAGGAAATCATCCAACCCTTCAAAACTCAGTTCTTGGATGGATAGTAGCTGGCAGCACAGAACCTGTCTATTCAAACAACGCAACATGTGGCGTTTGCACCACAAAAGAGCTTGAAGAAGCCATTAAAAAGTTTTGGGAGACGGAAGAAATACCAGACTCAAGCATTCCGGTCACAGAAGACGAACTACGTTGCGAGTCCCATTTCCTTCAACACACTTATCGAGATCATGATGGTAGGTTTGTGGTTAAGCTACCACTTAAGGAACATGCATCAGCATTAGCAGATTCAAAAGGAATGGCACACGAACGATTTAAAAGCATTGAGAAACGCCTCACAAGAAATCAATCACTAAAGGATCAATATATATCCTTCATGAGAGAATATGAATCACTAGGGCATATGACACAAATCAACTCTTTTGACTTCCGATCACCATATTATTTCATACCACATCATTGTGTACTTCGCCCAGACAGCTCGACCACAAAATTGAGAGTTGTGTTTGATGCCTCAGTACATAAGCCAACAGGGCCTTCATTGAATGACATAATGTTCAATGGCCCAACAGTTCAAAGTGAGCTTTTTTCAATCTTGCTTCGGTTCAGAATGCACCAGTACGTTATTAAAACTGATGTTGAAAAAATGTACCGACAAATATGGGTCAATAAGGAGGATCGAAACTTACAACTAATCATGTGGCGAGAGAATCCTACAGAGCCCATCAAAATTTATCAGCTAAACACCGTTACATACGGTACCAGGTCAGCTCCTTACCTAGCAACACGCTGCTTGAATCGTCTAGCAGAGGAGCACCAAGGCCAATTTCCCTATGGAGCCAAGTCTCTAAAAAATGATTTTTATGTGGATGATGGGCTGATTGGAGCAGACACAATACATGAGGCATTAGAAATTCAACAGCAATTGATAACTATGCTCAACGGAGCAGGAATGAAGCTCAAAAAATGGTGTGCCAATGACCACAGACTTTTACGTGGAATCGCACCAGAAGATAAAGAGGTTGATCTCCACTTCAACTCTCAAAGTAATCAATCTACCAAGACTTTGGGTTTATTATGGCTACCAAAGTCTGATATGTTCTGCTTTAAGGCCAATGTCCAAGAACATAACAAAATAACAAAACGAACGATGAGTTCTGATTTAGCACACATATACGATCCACTTGGGCTTATCGGTCCAGTTCTAGTAAGAGGAAAAAAGCAGTTACAGAATGTATGGCAATTAAAACTCGACTGGGATGAAGAGCTACCAGCAGAAATTCAAAGGCAATGGACATCCTATAGAATGGACTTAACAGCTTTAGACAATGTTAAGGTCTCAAGACATGTATTTGGAAGTCAAGGTTTCGAAAACGTAGAACTACATGCATTTTCTGACGCTTCAGAAAGAGCTTATGGAGCGGCTGTATACATCAAAACTACACTAAAGGATAAAACAATCAAATTGAATCTTCTTTGCTCCAAATCAAGAGTAGCCCCAATCAAACTCCAAACAATACCACGCCTGGAGCTATGTGCAGCCCTTTTAGCAGCAAAACTCATGGCAAGGGTGAAGCTTGACCTAGGTTATCAGAATAAAGCATCATACTTTTGGACTGATTCTCAAATTGTACTGTCCTGGATACACAATCACCCTGGCAAGCTGCCAATTTATGTTGCTCATCGCATCGTTAAAATTCTTCGCTTAACCATGGCTGATCAATGGCGGCACGTACCATCAAAACAAAATCCCGCGGATGTTCTATCAAGAGGACTCAAACCACGAGAATTTTCATACAGCAACATATGGTTATATGGCCCAATGTTTTTATACCAACACAAGTCGCTGTGGCCAGCTCCCTTTAAAAGGGAATTAACCATCGAAGACAACAATTCAGTTGTCACTCTAATAACGCAACAATCATGTGAAGGGCAACCATGGATATATGCAATAGCTTCAAAAAATTCATTTTTACATATACAACGAGTGCTAGGATATATTCTAAGATTTATAAGAAATTCAAAGCGACCAAAACGCTCGAGATCAGAACACATTCAGCTCACTCCCATGGAATTAGACGCAGCTCTCAAGATCATTATACGTCAAATCCAGTCGTCAGATTTTCGGGAGTTAATAAAAATCCTAATTAAGGATAAATTTGTACCCAAATCAAATAATTTAGCTTCATTAACCCCATTCTTAGATGAAGAAGGAATAATTCGAGTGGGAGGAAGATTATGTTTATCTACTCAAGAATATGATACAAAACATCAAATGATCCTACCAGCCAATAATTCAATCGTAAGGTTGTTAGCAGAAAAAATTCACAAAGAAAATTATCATTGTGGCCCCCTAGCATTGCTAGCTCAACTAAAACAAAGGTTTTGGCCGCTTAATGGCAAAAACTTAACAAGATCTGTAGTTCAACATTGTGTAAGGTGCACACGTTCAAGGCCAATATTATACAAACAGATTATGGGCAGCCTACCAACGTTACGAGTGGAACCAGCACGACCATTCATTCATTGTGGCATAGATTATTGCGGGCCACTTAAAGTGCATTTCAAGACACGAGGAAAACCACCACAAAGGTCTTACATAGCAGTATTTTGCTGCTTCGCAACAAAAGCAGTCCATTTGGAATTAGTAACGGATCTAACTACAGATGCCTTCATTGGAGCCTTGAAAAGGTTCATTTCACGCAGAGGACATTGCAAAACAATATTCTGCGATAATGCTACAAATTTTGTTGGAGCAAAAAATCAACTGGAGGAGCTAACAAGCTCAATATATTCAGATTCTGCATCAAATTCAATCATCAGAGCATGCAGTGAAAAAGGAATCGACTTTCGGTTCATTCCACCACGTTCACCACATTTTGGAGGACTGTGGGAAGCAGCGGTGAAGTCCGCCAAAAAACTATTAGTGCCAAGACTGTCCGAAGCATCAATGACATTTGAAGAGTTGAACACTGTGGTAATTGAAATCGAAGCGATGCTTAATTCAAGACCAATCACTCCAATGTCATCAAATCCGAATGATTTATCAGCACTCACTCCTGGTCACTTTTTAATAGGGGAGCCACTAACTTCAAATGTGGATGCTTGTTCAAGGCCATCAACGGCCAAACTGTCAGCGCGATGGCAAGAAGTCTCAAGTCTCAAACACAGTTTTTGGCAACGCTGGTCTACTGAATACTTGAGTGAACTTCAACAACGGCACAAATGGAAAGGGCCAATAACTTTGATTAAGCCCGACACTATGGTCATTATAAAAGATGATAGTCGTCCGGTTCTACAATGGCCGCTTGGTAGAATCATCAAGGTCTATAAGGGAGATGATGGAGCAGTTCGAGTGTGTGACGTCAAAACTATGGATGGAATACGACAGCGACCCATACACAAATTAGCTCCACTTTTTCCAGAAGATAATGCAGCAGACAACTCGCGTGATGATGTTGTCGAGAAGAACAATAAACAACCAGATTCACCAGTTTCCTTAATCGTGAGCATCCCGTTAAACCGTTTAAAAAAGACGGTACCAATAAGTCAGGAAACTATCCCCAGAAAACTCCAGCGTATTCAACCTGGCCTAGGACTTAGCTTATTTGCTTTGTTACTGTTGCCACTTGTTTTGTGCAATCCAATCAACATAACGCAGTTCAGCGCAAAACCAGGGATATATTTTGAGCAACTGGGTGCAGTAAAGCTAGTAACAACTAGCTGGAAGATGATCGTCTACTATGATCTCGGCCCGTATCGAGATGAGTTAGACATCCTGAGTGATGGAACACATACCTTGCAAAAACTATGTGACAAAACAACAAATGAAACAATGTGCACATATTTGATTGATTTTTTTGATCATGTCAAAGAAGGGCTGGAAGCAGAAATAAGCATCCTTTCAGTCAAAAGATCAAGGAGAGGTGCTATGGACGTAATTGGTAACGTTGCCAATTCGCTTTTTGGAGTCCTTGATTCAAACTACGCAACAAAGATGTCAGAAACCATAGCAGCCCTGCACAAAAATGATGACCATCTTGAACGGCTGCTAAAAAATCAAACTTCATTAATCGATTCAACCATTAACATTTTTAAAGCAAGTCAATTAGATATTCAAAGAAAATTCGACGAAATCGACAAACAAATTGATGACTTGCTTCATGGCCGTGATACAGAGGTGTCAAACAACAAAATTCTCATCCTCACACTATCCGTTCAAATGTTTATCATGGTATCTAATTTGCAGCGAACACACGCATCAATCATGGACGTACTGATCGACAGCCACCATGGAAAAATAAATCCCCTACTGCTTACACCAAAGCAATTGTCAAGTGAAATTATGAAGGTGAAGGCGCATCTCCCACCGCACTTACAACTCCCTATTCATCAAAACAACATTCTAGAAGTCTACAAACTTATTGAGGTCCATGGAGTTGTAGCCGAAAATCATATTGTCTTCAGCATCGAATTACCATTGACAGATTCACAACAGTTTCAACTTTTACATTTGGTACCCATAGCAGCAACAGTGAACGGTACTTTATCATCAGTGCAATTATCAACAGATTTTCTCGCTATCAGTCCACATCATGACAACTTCATTCCATTATCAAAACCACAAATTGATTCTTGTTTGCCAACAAGCGAAAACGAGTTATTGTGCTTCAACATTCAAGCCACATATCACAAATCATCTGAAGTCAGCAAATGTGAATTAGACCTAATAAACAACGAAGCCAACCCTAGATGCAAACTATACCTAATGGACGAAACAATCTTATGGTACCAACTAGATGGGCCGAATCAATGGGTTTATGCAACTACAAACACTGTAAGATTGAATGCTGTCTGCGGGAATGAAGACCATCAAATCATGCTCAAAGATAGCGGCCTGTTGCAATTGCGCTCAGATTGCAATATAAGAAATGACCATGTAACTATACAAGGCCATCAAAAAATTGTCACTTCACTACATGCCTTCAGTCCTACAATTGAGATGCCAAGAGATTGGACAAAACAATACGAAAAGGTTCCAACGAAAATAAATGCATTTTTGCCTAACTTCACCGAATTGGAATCAATTCAGAAACAACTCGCAATCATCAATAGATCTGCTCTACCCCAAGCAGCAGAAACAACACATGGACACATCCTCATCATAAGCTACACTGCAATGGCTGGTATTTGTATGCTTACTTTTACAATAATTGTAATCATTTACAAATTTAAACAACTGAAATCTTTGGTCCCTATGCAACCTACACCACTACCACGACGATCACTGCAAGATACGGCGTGTTGAAGTACCTGCAACAGAGGCGAAGAATAATCTAATTTAAGACAATAACTTCAGATACTTACTCAGTAAATAGGAGGATAAATCCAATTGTTTCAAATTCAATTTAATCTTAATTTTAATTCAACACGATTTGACTGTTCTTACTCATAAGAGTGTTTCAATAAGAATGAGATTTACATTTAAAATTTTTCAATTCAAGAAATTTGTGCATGATCAGCAAAGGCTTAAATTACAAACATAAACTTTTATCTTGAAGATGTGTATGCTTATAAAAGAATAGATGTAAACAACATGAATTCTGCAGCGATTCTTAAATTCTATAAATTTACAGCGGGTAAAGGAAAACATAATTTGAGTTTTTTAATTCAAGGCGGGCAGTATGTTCAGTATCCATATGGTCACATATGATCACTTGAACATGCATGGTCACCTTAGTACAAAATAGTGTCACTCAACGTGACCAACAGTTGCAAGAATTTATTTCTCATGGAAATAAATTTGGTATTTGCTTACTGCTGAAAATTTGTTTCCCATAAAAATTTGCTTACTATGGACAAATTTTGTTTGCATGGAAATTGATTTTGCATTTGGTTCTCATGAAATTTGTTCGGTAACTAAAACCCGGTTCATGTTACCACATGCGCTGCAAAATTCATATTTTAATTTTTGCTTTTATTTTATTGCTGTTGTCAGCAATTTTTACCTTAACTTTATTGTTGTTGTTTAATTATAATTGTTAACTTATAAGCTATATATACGATAAATTTAATTTTAATAAAGTCAGTTAATCAAAAATAACTCAACGGAATTAATCAGATTATTAATTCGTCGCAGGTTTAATAGATGCACCATCTATTAAACCAACATATCAAACATACAAAAAAACCATTGGTAGATGTTTCATTTACCAACAAACCTGTATATACATTTATACACTACCCTTGCGAAGTCGGGAACAAATCTGCGGTACCAGGAGGCTATTCGTAGACATCGACGTAATTCTCGAAAATTGGTGGATGGTTTAAGATGCTGAATAGCAGCGATCTTTTCTGGATCTGTGTGAATACCCCTGTTGGTAACTTGGTGTCCCAGGTATTTTATTTCCTGTTTAAAGAATTCGCATTTTTCCTCGTTTATTTTTAAGTTAGCTGCTCTAAGTCGCTGGAAAACGGTGCGTAGATTTTGCTTATGCTCCTGAAGGTTTCTCCCGGTGACAATAATATCGTCGAGGTAAGCAAAGGCGTAGGGTTCCATGTCAGGTCCAATGACCTGATCTAAGGCGCGTTGAAAGGTGGCTGGTGCCGAGTGAAGTCCAAATGGCATAACCCGCCATTGGAACGGTCCCCTGCTTACTTTCAGGACTCATCGGGATTTGCCAATAGCCATTTTTGAGGTCCAGGCTGCTGATATATTCGGCCTCTCGCTGGCGGTCAAGTATGTGATGTATTCGTGGCAGGGGGTAGGCGTCTGGAACTGATTTGGCGTTGAGTTGACGATAGTCGCCATTTACCGTTCTTTTTCTTCACTAAGACAATTGGAGCACTGTGTGGGCTTCTGGAGGGCTCGATACAGCCTTGCTTCAGTAATTCGTCGATTTCTTGATTAATAATCTCCCGCATCACGGGATTTTTGGGATAATATCGTTGCTTTATGGATTGTTCGTCCCGCATAATTATTTTGTGTGAAGTAATATTTGGCACGCCTTGGATTTTTGTGAATTTCTGTAGCTCAGTGCCTAGAAATGCTTCAATTTCTCCTTGTGGGTGTCCAACAGTTTTAGTTTGTATGGTTGGGTTCTGGCCCTCTTCTCTGTATTGTTGTGTTGTAACCTCCGATAGTCGAATTGGTGCGGCCTCGTTTTCCTGCAGAGTAATGTCGGCACCTCCAATGCTAAGGATAGCTCCTGCTCGCATCAGGAAGTCCATTCCTAGGATAAGATCATCGATTACCTCACGGAGGATGAGTAACTGTATTTGGTATTCTGCATTTCCCATTTTGATCTTGATTTCCAGCGCCTGCTCTATATTCCTCTCCGCCCCGTCTGCTAATTGGATGATTAAATTGCTATTAGTGATACTACCTTCTGATCCGATTGACCGAGCTAAATTTTCGCTTACTTATAAAGCTTCTGGTTGCACCGGTGTCAATTGTAGCTGTTAATAATTTATTACCCACTTCCACTGTAGCTAAAAGATGGTTGTCCTGCTGTCTGAGCACGCCAAGATGGGGGTGTTGCGTTCTGTTTGGTGGGTTTACGAAATATTTGCGAACTGTGGTAATCCTTATTGCTTGCGGGAGGGATTCATTCTGGATGGCTCCGCCAGCCCTCTGTTCTGACGGGCGCTCTCGTCGTAACCCGATATTTGTCTGCAACATTGGTTTGAGCGTACCCCGCGGCGTCCGCAGTCCCAGCAGAATAAGACCTGGCGGTTTCTACACTGTCGTGATATGTGTCCTTGTTCGCCACAGTTCATGCAGGCACCCCTGGTGTTTATCCGCTCTGGCTCTTCGGGGGTGTCGATGACACGGCGGTGTCGCTCAACCCTTGGTTGAGATCGATGCGATGTTGAAGTTCGGGCTTTCCTTGCTGCTATGTCTTCAAAGTCTTCGGCCAATGCCACGAGCCCTTCTAGGTCTTCAAAATCTCTCCTTCTTGTATACAGTTTATAATCTTCTTGACAATTTCTGTAAATTCTATCAAGTTGTTGTTGTCTCGAGCCTCCGGTATGTCGCATAAGATTTTGCATGTGGATCACGAAGTCTTTGAATTTTTCACTCGGTAACTGTTTTCTTTCGCGAATTTCATCTTCTAGGTTTTCTATGTAGTGAGATGGCATGAAGAAATTTAGAAAATCTCTTTCGAAACTATTCCATTCTCGCCAGTGTTTATTATTGTTCCGAAACCAGATGAGGGCTTTATCCTTCAGCAACTCCGGCATCGCCCTGGGAAGCATATCTTTGTTAATATCGTAGGTCTCACACAGTTCCTTCAGCCGCTCGATGAATCCCATAGGGTCCTTTCCGCCGTCGTATTTGAGGGACCATTTCCTGACCTGGTTTACTATATTGGCATAAATCGGCATGCCTGCTGTAGTGGATGTTCCCGGCTCATAGAGTGGGGGTGCTGCTCCATGGGTAGAAGGCGCGTGCAGTGTAGTAGGCACTTGTAGCGTAGTAGGCGTGTGTAGCGCGGTAGGCATATGTGGTGCAGTAGGCAAGTGTAGCGCAGTAGGCTCATGTGATGTAATAAGCACGTGTGGCGTAGAGGACACGTGTGACGCAGATGATACGTGTGGCGTGGTAAGTGCGTGCGGTGTGGTAGACACGTGTGGTTGTTGGGCATCAGCAGTGTCGGTTTGCATTAACAAGCCTGGTTGTGCAACGCTTACTGGTGGCTTCGCTGTGTCCGACGATGCTGCCGTTGATACTGCTGTTAGTGTAGGCGTTGTGCTACGAGCGTGTTTTGCCTCTAACTCTTGCAAACGAGCGATTTGTTGTGAAGTACGCTCGCCATCTACTATGGAGCTGGCTAACGTCTTCCTCAGTTCCTCCACTGTTCCACTGGCATCTATTTCAAACCCTTTTAGGTATCTCTCGAGGTCTTCCTTCTTCAGATAATAGACCCAGATGGATCTAAGTGTTTTAGTCATGATTATTATTTTATTTCTTTTTCCCGTTTTAATTTAAACTAAACTCTCCTCTTAACTTATAATTTGGAACCAAAAACGGTCCCTGCTCGGGCGCCACTTGTAACGAACTCCGGTTATTCCGGGATTTATAGCTGGGATATACTCAGTCTCGCCAGGCTTCACGGTTCGTTTCAAGAAAGAAGAGAGTTTGTTTAATTCAATTTATTTCGGCTTTAATTTGGCTTTACTTATTTTCTAGCTTAACAATTCGTATAACTTACGTCTATGTTTACTTAACCTTAAAATACCCTAAAAATAACTTAATCTAGATCTTCGAGATGTGTCGGCAAGGATATCTGTTGTTATGACTGTTGGTAAGCTTCAATGTTGAGTTAGGTCTGGTTTTTAGTCTCCAGAAGGGTTTTATTTTTAGGAAGACAAAAATCCTCCACTAAAAGTTCTAGCTGTGTAGGAAGACAAAAATCCTCCACTAAGATTTCTAGCTGTGTAGGAAGACAAAAATCCTCCACTAAGATTTCTAGCTGTGTAGGAAGACAAAAATCCTCCACTAAGAGTTCTAGCTGTGTAGGAAGACAAAAATCCTCCACTAAGATTTCTAGCTGTGTAGGAAGACAAAGATCCTCCACTAAGATTTCTAGCTCTGTAGGAAGACAAAAATCATCCACTAAAATTTCTAGCTGTGTAGGAAGACAAAAATCCTCCACTAAGATTTTTAGCTGTGTAGGAAGACAAAAATCCTCCACTAAGAGTTCTAGCTGTGTAGGAAGACAAAAATCCTCCACTAAGATTTCTAGCTGTGTAGGAAGACAAAGATCCTCCACTAAGATTTCTTGCTCTGTAGGAAGACAAAAATCCTCCACTAAAATTTCTAGCTGTGTAGGAAGACAAAAATCCTCCACTAAGATTTCTAGCTGTGTAGGAAGACGGAAAATCCTCCACTTAGATTTCTAGCTGTGTAGGAAGACAAAAATCCTCCACTAAGATTTCTAGCTGTGTAGGAAGACAAAAATCCTCCACTAAGACTTCTAGCTGTGTAGGAAGACGAAAATCCTCCACTAAGATTTCTAGCTGTGTAGGAAGACAAAAATCCTCCACTAAGATTTCTAGCTGTGTAGGAAGACAAAAATCCTCCACTAAGATTTCTAGCTGTGTAGGAAGACGAAAAACCTCCACTAAGATTTGTAGCTGTGTAGGAAGACAAAAATCCTCCACTAAGATTTCTAGCTGTGTAGGAAGACAAAAATCCTCCACTAAGACTTCTAGCTGTGTAGGAAGACGAAAATCCTCCACTAAGATTTCTAGCTGTGTAGGAAGACAAAAATCCTCCACTAAGATTTCTAGCTGTGTAGGAAGACAAAAATCCTCCACTAAGATTTCTAGCTGTGTAGGAAGACGAAAAACCTCCACTAAGATTTGTAGCTGTGTAGGAAGACAAAAATCCTCCACTAAGATTTCTAGCTGTGTAGAAAGACAAAAATCCTCCACTAAGATTTCTAGCTGGGTAGGAAGACAAAAATCCTCCACTAAGATTTCTAGCTGTGTAGGAAGACAAAAATCCTCCACTAAGATTTCTAGCTGTGTAGGAAGACAAAAATCCTCCACTAAGATTTCTAGCTGTGTAGGAAGACGAAAAACCTCCACTAAGATTTGTAGCTGTGTAGGAAGACAAAAATCCTCCACTAAGATTTCTAGCTGTGTAGGAAGACAAAAATCCTCCACTAAGATTTCTAGCTGTGTAGGAAGACGAAAAACCTCCACTAAGATTTGTAGCTGTGTAGGAAGACAAAAATTCTCCACTAAGATTTCTAGCTGGGTAGGAAGACAAAAATCCTCCACTAAAATTGCTAGCTGTGTAAGAAGACAAAAATCTTCTACTAGGAGAGCTCTTACTGGTTCGGTGGCTCCAACCGAACTGATTTTCTATGGCAAATGCGCGTGCTTATATACGCATTTCTGCTGCCTCGTCTGCATAGAATTGTTGTTGCTTGTTGGTCTTGAGGCTGCATTACGGTGGTGTGTTTGTCATGGTGCACGTGTTCATCTGCCGTTATTTATTGCTTTGCTTAAGGCAATAAAAAAAAGTAAAAAGTGAAGGGAAAAAAATAGTAGTAATAAAAAAAATATAAATTATAATAATTGGGAAAAAAATAAAACCAATTATTATAATGGAAAAATAGATATATGTATAAAAGTAAAAAAAAAGTAAAGTAAAAGAAAATATAAAAGTAAAAAAAATATAAGAGGGGGAAAAAAAATAAGATAATAATTCATGTGAAAAAAAATAAAGTATGAAAAAAAAAGAAGAAAAATTCAAAGGGAGGAAAATTATGTGTGGGTCAAATTGTGGTGCTAAATTTGGTCCTCACACATGGCAGTTCATTTATGAAAACTTCTAACTCAAATGATGAAAATAGTGACAATAATAAGGCATCTGCAGCCACCAGTACTAATGGAAATAAATTAAAAATTAAATCTCATCCTGCCAGTGAACGTATTACGAAGTCGCAAGAATGCTATTGCATTGCAGAAACTTTTGTCTGCATTTGAAACAAGTTGAGCTGTTTGTTAAGCGGCACGTTTAAGGTGACATTTGAGTTCTCATATTTTTAGCATTTAAAATGTAAAGTTTTATTGACTTATTCCATATGTTTGAAAATCCTTATTGAAAATCGTAAATCATTGACTATTATTGATAAAATAATTTTGGAAATTATACCTGAATCTGTAATATCCTTTAAAGAATTTTCTACACGAAAGAAAAACATATCCGAGGAAATTATAAAACTCATTGCCAAACTTTATCATGTACTGCAAATTTAAACTTATCGGCCCAGTTCCCAATTCCACATTCACGTGAAAGTGAGTATAAAGTGGAACGCAAAACTTTTTGAAAAGTCGGCATTATGCTACGACTTTTCAATTAATTTTGCTTTTATAAAGCTGTTTTATTGATCAAATGAAAAAAAAAAAAAAATACACACTTATAAGCTCCAGAGTTTTTCCCTTTTTTATCGAGTAATTCTAATTTTTATTACAAATGTAACATTGTAAATATTGATAAAATAAAAAACTCTGACTAAAAAAATAGTTTTTCCGATGACAAGTAAAAAGTCGGCGTTTTGGCATTTTCGAAGTCAGTGTTTGTGTGAATTATTTGACATTTCATTATATCATGGTGTTAGTAAGAATAGTTCGAAAACAATATGTCACCTGATTTTATTTCTTAAATTGTAAAAGAACATCCAATTAACCCAATAAAATGCACAAAGTATGAAAAAAAAACTTTCTGAAATTCCCTCAAATCAGAGGAAACCCCATAATTGGGCATCTCGCCTAATACATTATTTTGACAGACAAAATTGCGAGTAGTTATAATTTCAAGTGCATTGCAGCAGCCGTTGTTAACGTGAAACTCAATTAAAGTTAATAAATTAAATAAAAAGCATTTTGATTCATAAATCTCGTTTACTTGTGTGTATTTTTTAACTGACAGCTAAAAAGTTTACGTTTCTACTGTGAAAAGTTAAACGTCTTGAACAGTCGTTGAATAGGTTTCACATCCACATCGAAAATAAAAAGTAATCAACAAGTCTTCGAAATTAAAAGTAATTGAAATTACACGGATTTCGGAACAGGCCGGTATAACAAAATTTAGTTTCAAATAAAATTTCCCATTTTTTTTTTCCAACAGGATGAATGATTTTATTGATATACTTACCACAGGATTTGATGGTGATGCATCTCATTTAACTAATACCATACTGGCAATTCGTACTGTTGTTCAGCGGCAAGGCAAACATTTGATCGTCAACCCTTTAGAATTTGTTTTAGAGCAAATTTCAGTAATTCTTGTGCTAATATCTCGTTCACAAGCCGAAGCATCAGTGGCCTTTTTAATAACATTTATCAAAGTGATGCCCTCACCATTGGTAGCGAATCTTTTAGAAGTTATTGTTAGTGTTTTTTTAAAAAATGTTTCTTTTGCTTATATTTTTATTTAATTAAACACTACCGCATACAAATTGGTTATTTGCTGAAAAAATTTTGTAAAATTTTGACTGATGAGGAGCTCATTAAATTTGTACCCGGTGATGATGAAGTAACAAATCGTCGCCTAAAGAAAATACGCAAACAAATGCAACGTGATATACGCAAAAAATTAAACGAAGAACAGGATAAGAGTAGCGATGATGATGATTCAGATGATGAGTTTATTGCTGGCTTGGAAAAGAAGATTGTGACGCATGTATATAAACAACACGGTTTTCTTTTGATTGAGTTTGATTGAATGACTCTGATTCTGATAAGCCGGAAGGCATGGAAACAGATGATGACGCTGCAGCGAATAAATCTAAAACGAAATCTAAAAAAGATCGTAGAACTTATATACGCGAGGATCCAGAGAATGTTGTAGATTTGGCAGATATAAAATCGATTGGCAATGTTTTAAGTGCGTTAATATGAAATTTAATTAAAATAATAATTTTCCAAATATTTTATTACCAGCAAATCGTCCTGATATATCCGGCACATATGCAACTGCAAAATCGAAAAATAAGGATACAAATCGTGGCTTTAAAACTGCACAAAATGGAAGACTGATTACGCTGTTCGACACCAAAAAAAAAACACATGAGAAAATCCAAAAAATTCTTAAAGTAGAAGTTAAAAAAAAATACCCGTGTCTCGTGGTTTTTCTCCAGCACGTCACATTTTTTTTTAATCGATTTTTGAAGTTTTTTTATCCACTGTACATAAAAAAAACAAAAATACCGCATTTTTGTGTTGAATTGATGAATTTAACTATATGATCCGTACATCTGAGGTACATCATGTGTTCGGCAAACTTATGCAGGATATTGCGGGAAATGTTTTTGTGTAAAATTTTAACCTTATACAACCCCCACATGTGGGTCATTTTTGCCCTTTTCTTAAAAAGGTAAAAAAATGACACCTAAAACAGGGGAATATTGAGTCAGTATGTACTACAGAAATATTTGCTATAGAATTTCACTACTAGTTGCTGAACACTTAAAAAGCAAAATTTCATCCCGAAAGCAAAAAAATCGTTAAAATCAGTAAGCACTTCTAACAATCAATATTTCCCAAATTTCACCCCACTGTAAAACTACATTTTGGATAAAACTTGTTTTCACAAGATCATAACGAAATCACACAAGGATAATTTTCCTAGAACACATTAACCTATTATATCCTGTTTTTATCGGTCTTTTAGACCTTTTTTCTAAAACAGAGCCACAATGGGTTAAAAAAAACTTGCAAAAATATCCTATAAAAATTTCACTTAGAGTTACCAAAGACGTAAAATTCTTAGAACTTAAGGTAAGCGCGTCAGGGATGTAATTAATATGCAATGTGAAAAGTCCTAATTGATTTTAACGATTTTTTTGGTTCCGGGCTTAAATTTCGACCTTTACGTGTTTAAAAACTAGTAGCGTAATTTTATGGCGAGTATTTCTGTAGTATGTACTGACTCAATATTCCTATGTTTTAGGTGTCATTTTTGTCCCTTTTTAAGAAAAGGGCACAAATGACCCACATGTGGGGGTTAAACAGGATTAAAATTTTATACAAAAATATTCCTCAAAATATGCTGCATAAGTTTGCTCAACACATGATACACCTCAGATGTAAGGATCATATATGTAGTTAAATTCATCGATTTAACACAAGAGTGCGGTAGATTTGTGATTTTCATGTACAGTGGATAAAAAAACTTCAAAATTCGATTAAAAAAAAAGTGACGTGCTGGAGAAGAACCACGAGACACTGGTAGTTTTTTTTAACGTCTACTTTAAGAATTTTTTGGATTTTTTCATGTGTTTTACAAAAGGTTCGAAATTGTCAGTGTTATTAGTGAAAAAGCGTTGCGTCGCGGTAGCGATGCTCAGTGATGCGATTAGTACATGCTAGACGGAAAAAACTATTTTTTTGCATTTTTTTATGTTTTAGGTATGGGAAGGTTAGGTTAGGGTGGCGGCAATATTGCCACACATAGACCGCAAGGGTCCATAGTGAAAGTACAAAAAAAATTATTTTAGAATTTTTGGACAAGTGGGTGTGGTACCTCCCATACAACTTATTTACATTTTGGGCTATATCTTAAAAACGGAACGACCTATGGTACAAAATTTTAAGTGCATAAGTTTTATGTATTTTCTTAAATTTATAAAAAATTTCAGCACGATTGGACAAGTGGGCGTGGTACCTCCCATACAACTTAAATATAAATTGCACCATAACTAACGAAAAAATCTGCAATAACGAATTTTTAAGTAGACGTGTAATATTTGATTTCTAAGGCACTTATAATATTAATAATATTAATATATTAAATAATATGAGTATAATAAATAACATTAATATAATAATAAAGCTTAGCAAGTATCAGTGATGATATTTGATAATTTTGGAGGGGACCTTTTTATACCCTACACCCAGGGTATATTCACTTTGTCCTTCCGTTTGTAACGCAGAGAAGGAGGCGTGGGAGATATAGAAAAGTATATATATTTTTGATCAGCGTCACCTCCTGAGTCGATATAACCATGTCCGTCTGTCTGGCTGGCTGGCAGGCTGGCTGGCTGGGTGGCTGTGCGTGGAAATATTTTTTACGGAAAAACTAACCATGATAATTCCATGGAATTTGGTGTGTTGGCTTTGTCGCAAAAGATAGCTCGTGGGATTGAAAATGAGCAAAATTGGTCAACGGACACGCTTACCGCCCATACAAAAAATATAATCAAAATGCAACTTTAGGAGTATTTTTCACGACAATTCAACCGAAATATACTTAAATACTACGAATTATTAGTGCAAACTCTGAGCAAAATTTGGGTGAAATTGGACAAGACGGCGTGGCACAAGCAAAAGCTTCAAAACGCTATACTGAAACAGTTTATTGGGATAATCTAACTAAATTTCACTCAGACACTGGCAACTATAAATACAAGCTCTCAACAAAAACTGGGTGAAATCGGACAAGAGGGCATGGTACCTCCCTTATAAGAAAAAGTTTCCAAACGCTATACTTAAAACGTTTTTTGAGATAATCCGACCGAATTTCACTCAGACACTAAGAACTATAAATGCATGCTCTGAGCAAAAACCGGGTGAACTCGGACAAAAGGGCGTGGCACCTCCGATAAAAGCAAAATTTTCAAAATACTGCAGTGTAGGGTATTTTATGTTTGGCCAGGCCAAAGGTTACACCCTTACTAGTTTACTCTTCAGAAAGTACTTTTTCGGTTGCAAGAGTACTTTTTAATAACATGATTAAATAAGCTTTTGTTTTGTTGCTGACGCAAATATATATTTCAGTTTTATTATATAAAAAAAAATAACAAAAACAATAAACAAAGGATTTTTTTTAAAAAAAAAAAAAAAAAATTTGAGGATTTATTCCATATCCATGTATGTAAATAAATAACAATGTTTACATCATATACTTCATATCATTTATAATAAGTTTTATTATATATACTTTTTATTTTTTATACATATTTATACTAATTATATAATTAAATATAATTTATTTATATTATTTTATTGTATTAATAATATTTATTGCTTTTCTCGGGCTATCTACGTTTTTTTTTTATAATTTTTATTTCTATAATTGATTTTTTTTTCTGTGTACTAACATAACGTGTTGTGTTTGTTACCCGAATTAGTGCTCAAAGTAATGAAATTACCCAGAAACTATTCATGATCTTTAGAAAAAATATTCGGAACCTGGATTTGAAATTTAATTTAATAGCATTTTTAGGACAATCAAATAGGTTGGAAAAAAAAATACAATGTCAAGTTTGCGCACTTAGGCACTCCTAGTGCTTAGGGTAGACATAATACTCAGTTGAAAAAAATAAGTTTGGTGAAAATAGACCATTTTTTTATTTACCAAAATATTTAACCAAATTTTTCGTTTTTGAGACTGATTTACACTTCACTAAAATAGGTTTTTTTTTATTTCGTGTATTTATTTATATTTTTTTCTCAGTGTAAAAATATTTAATCCAAATCCAAATATTTAATCCACACAAAAAGTCTCATCGACTTAAAATTATATATATTTCAGACAATACGGTCAGAGCCTAATTAATACAGTAATATTTAGTACCATCATATAGATTAAGAAAAAAAGTCAAAGGTAAATTTGTTCACTTAGGCATTCCCAGGGCTTAAAGTAGACATAACACTGATTAAATGAAAAAAGTTTGGCAGAAATATGGAGTGACCATTTTTTTTTTTTCAAAATGTTTTGCAGAATTTGGCGTTTTAAAAGATTTGGTTTTGAATTTGTAATGTTTCCATAAAAAATATTTTGGCCTTAATGTGTGCCAATTTTCAATTCTTTTCGATATTGGGAAGTATTAAAAAAAATTTTTAAAAATAGCAACTATTTTCATGGACACAAATTTGGAAAACTTAATTTTTTACGCCGACTGTTAAAGTTGTTTTGCTTGCGTTTAACCCGGCTGAGTTCGGCTCGAATTACTCGAAGTTCATTGACTTGTTGTTTTCCAATTAAAACTCGACGGTTTTTCGTTTATAATTTATTATTCAAAAACTTACTTTGTATTAACAAAAATATGACTGCTCGTCTTGAGTATCAGAAAAATAAGAACGAGTTTTGAGAAAACGAAAATAGATCAAAGCAAAATAGAAAAATAAGTAAGTAAAAGTAAACAAATGGGGGGTTATCGTGAATCAAGATTCCCCGGGAATTTTCTTAAACTGCAATAGAGAATGCACTGCAGTCTGAGAAAATTCCCCGGGAATCTTGATTCACGATAACCCCCATGATCTGTCACCTAGAGGAGTTGCCAGAGTACAGATATCAATATTCGAATTGAATCTTAAATGTAATGACTATAAACAAAAGAATACAGTCTTAATAATACCGATGTACAACTTCTTAACATTCCGCCCACCTCGTCCAGTTATGTGACGAAATGTAAAAAATGGATTTTTATTGTGTTGAATTTAAGGCCACCCACCGTTTGGCTCTTGACCGTGTTGAATAGGCAGCACGATGATTTTTGATAACGCTCACTTGATGACTGATGACGCTGTACGAATTGTAGCTACTCTGATAAGGTTATCGTCTCCTGGATGAACTGATATAATTCTGCCCATCGGCCATTGAGTTGGTGGAGTTCGTTCATCCCGCAAAAGGACCAAGTCATCAATTTTTACATTAGTCGAAGCTTGTTGCCATTTGTTTCGAACGTTAAGTTCACGAAGATATTCGCAGTGCCAGCGCTTCCAAAAATCTTGATGCATTTGTTGAACTTGCTTCCAACGTTTGAGTCGGTTGATGCCTAAATCAAGTATGCTAGGCTCTGGAGTAGCTACGAGAGGGCCGCCCACAAAAAAATGACCGGGGGTGAGCGCTGTCAAATCGTTAGGGTCTGATGACAGAGCTGACAAAGGCCTGGAGTTGAGGACCGTTTCCACTTGTTTGAGGACAGTGTAAAACTCCTCGAATGTCAGCTTTGCCTCACCAATGGTACGCTTTAGATGATGTTTCATGCTTTTGATACCAGCTTCCCATATGCCACCGAAATTTGGCGAGCCAAGGGGTATGAAATGCTAAGATACACCGCGACAAGCGACATATTTCGCAGCTGCTTCGAGTTGCTGTTTATAAGCTGCAAAATCTTCTTTTAGCACGGCATTGGCTCCCACAAACGTTGTAGCGCAATCGGTGTAAGTATCGGAGCTATACCCACGCTGTGCAAAGAAACGTCGTAATGCTACCAGAAAAGTATCTGTAGTCATGTCACTGACCAGTTCCAGGTGAATAGCTCGGGTACTGAAACATATGAAAAGAGCCACATAGCCTTTGTAGCTTTGATGACCTCTGCCCTTGGTAGTTCGAATATGAAAAGGACCACCATAGTCCAAGCCACAGTGACTAAATGCTTTTGATGGTGTGCATCTCTGAACTGGAAGGTTGCCCATGATTTGAGTTGATAGGCAGCATTTTTGCCGGAAACATCTGACACACCGATGAATATGCTTTTTGATCGTTGAACGAGCATCAATAATATGGTATCGTCTGCCAAGCAAATTACGCGTCGCTTGAACGCCCCCATGCATTGTAAGTTCATGGCCTTGAGCGATCAAAAGGTTGCTTAACTGGTTGTTTTTCGGTAAAATTATAGGAAATCGCTCAAATGCTGGAAGAATTGCATTCTTAAGGCGTCCGTTAAGTCTTAAAATTCCTTCGTAATCGACCATTGGAATGAGTTTGAGCAATTTACTTTTGGTATTCAGTAATTTCTTCTGGCGAAGACAAGAAATTTCATTAGAAAAATTGTTCAGTTGTACATACCTTATCCAAAACTTTAGAGCAGTAGCTCTTTCGTTAGCGGTGCACCATGATGCTGTTTCATGAGGTTTTTTCAACAATACTGCGATGAATCTATTACACCATGACGTCACTGCCATCAGCTTGTTTATGTTTGAAAATTTTTGAAGTAGGTCTGTAACCAACGACTCTTCTGAGGGCGCCGCCGCTGCTAACAACGATGAGACGCCTTGAGTCGTATTAACCGTTATAGAACTTTTCTGCTCTGGCCAATCGTCTTGTTGAAAATACAGCCATGGAGGACCTTCCCACCATATTGAAAGTTCTGCTAATTGAGATGGAAGTATCCCACGGGATGCCACGTCTGCTGGATTGGTTGCAGTCGGCACATACTTCCAACTATCGATGTTTGTTAGATTTTGAATCTGAGCTACACGGTTGCTGATATATTATTTGTGTTGGCCTGGGTTGGAACGAATCCAACTTAAAGCTGTCTTTGAATCAGACCAACAAAAAGTTTGAATGTTTGGCAAATTGATTGTTGATAATACTTTAGCCGTAACTTTTGCTGCAAGCAGAGCTCCATTTAATTCCAAGCAGGGAATAGTGATCTTTTTCAGCGGTGCCACCTTAGTCCTTGCCATCACAATCGATATTTTTACCTCACTGTCAAGTGTTTCAACACGAAGATACGCTACGGCAGCATAAGCTGATTTAGAGGCATCTGCAAACACATGTAATTGGATGCTATGTACTGTAGGCAATGTCCCAACCCACCTGGGTATTTTTAACGTTTGGATTTGGATGAGCTCCTCTCTAAATTTTTGCCACTCCTGTTGTAGGTGTTGAGGAAGAGGATCATCCCAATCACAGCCTAAGAGCCAAAGCTGTTGACAAAATGATTTGCCAGTTATTACGATTGGTGCCAATAATCCCGACGGATCATATATTTTGGCGACATCGGAAAGTTGTTGGCGTTTGGTGATAGGACTTGTTAATGGGGTCATGCTGACCTTATAACCGATGCTATCTGAGTCGCAAAACCAGTATATACCTAGTGCTTTCGTTTCTCTATCCAAATTCAAATCACAGCAATTTTCTCGTAGATTTGCGTCAGCGTTTAGATACTGCATAAATTCGGTTGAATTTGAATTCCACTTGCCTTATAACCGATGCTATCTGAGTCGCAAAACCAGTATATACCTAGTGCTTTCGTTTCTCTATCCAAATTCAAATCACAGCAATTTTCTCGTAGATTTGCGTCAGCGTTTAGATACTGCATAAATTCGGTTGAATTTGAATTCCACTTGCGAAGCGTGAACCCACCGCACTGTAGTAACCCCTGAAGTTCATGTTGGAGCTGAACAGCTTCTTCCACTGAATCTGCACCATGCAAACAATCATCCATATAAAATGATTCTTGAAGTATTTTGGATGCCGTCGGAAAATCCTTTTTTTCGTCTGCTGCGAGTGTATGTAGTACTTTGATGGTTAAGTATGGTGAACAGTTCAAACCATAAGTGACCGTGAGTAGCCGATAGATAGAAGGTTTGTCATTTTCGTCTTGCCAGACAATGCGTTGCAAATCAGTGTCGGTACTGTCAACTAAAATTTGGCGATAACACTTTTCGATATCTGCAATAAAGCCAATTTTATGCATTCTCCAATTGATGAGAATGGAGCATAAATCATTTTGCAGCTTAGGCCCGACATGAAGGCAATCGTTTAAGGATATTCCTTTACTGTATTTCCTAGACGCATTGAAGACAGTTCGTAGCTTTGTTGTTGAGCTGGACTCTTTATATACGCCATGATGAGGAATGTAGCAGACTGGTTGTGAGTCTTGATTTTCGAGCACAGGTTCCATATGACCGAGCTCGAGGTACTCAGTCATGAAATTTTCATAAAGATGACTTAACGTTGGATTGTTTTTGAGACGCCTTTGTTGATGAGCATATAGCTGAAATGCATCTGCCTTGGAATCGGCAAGCGCCGATAAATCACAACCCTCTTTAAATGGATATCGTACCTGATAACGACCAGAGTTGTTACGCTGAACAGTACGCTCAAAAAAATCTTCGCAGTACCGTTCGTCTTCTGTCATTTTAGACGGTGGTTGTATGTCATCGATGTTGTTAAATTTCCACATTTGTTGAACTAAATCGTTAAGCTCTGTTATTGCTGTAGCACAAAAATTAGTAGGCAATTGTAACGTAGATGAGTTGGGAATGCTCCCAGATATGACCCATCCTACATGTGTATTTTGTGCTATCGTTGTACTATTATATGAGCGTTTAATTTCACCACGCAGAATAAGACCATAGAGGTCAGCACCAACAATGATGTCTATAGATCCAGGTTCGTAAAAGTTCGGGTCTGCTAGTGGTAGACTTAGAAACTCATCGTACGACTTGGAATCGATGCTTGATCGAGGCATCAGATGCCCCAAGCGGGGTAGAACAAACGCCGTGCACTTGATGCTGTAGTTAGGTTCTGTAAGAGATCATATATTGAAAGAGACCATACCTGTAGCTTTGCCAACTTTTGCTCCGCCAATGCCAGTAACCGGTATCTGAACACGAGTTCGACGTAGATGAAGTTGTTGTGCTGCACATTCACTGATGAACGAGGCCTGCGATCCACTATCCAATAAAATACGAAGTTTGAGATAGTAACCTGTTTCTGATCTTACTCCAATTATAGCTGTAGCCAGTAAGACTGTTGTGATGGGCGCGAACTGGTCGCGTATAGTTTTTGATTGATTTGTATGATTCGCACGACCATCATTCGTACGAACGTCATTCGTATGAACGTGATTCGAACGAACATGATTCGTATGAACGTGATTCGTACGAACATGATTCGTATGAACGTGATTCGTACGACCATGATTAGTACGAACGTAATTCGTACGAACATGATTCGTACTAACACTGTTGCATGATAAGAGACTGTCATGCAACAGCGTATGATGTTTTTGCTTGCATTTAAAGCAAGTGAAAGTCGGAGTGCACTCATTGAGGTTATGGTTAGCCTTAAGGCAATTTAAACAAAGTTTCACTTTGGATACCAAATCTAATTTTTGTGGTGCTGTTAGGGCTCGAAAATTTGAGCAGTATGGAAGCGCATGCTTACCAGCACATTGAGCACAGCTGCTAAGATTAGTTTGATGACTGCGTATACCTCTTGTTAACGGTGGCTTACCATGCAACTCCTTTTGCTTAAACTTTGTGGATATTGTGGTTGCTTCTAGGCCTTGAATTCGATTTTCTAGAAACGTCACTAACTTTTTAAACTCTGGCAGAACATTTGGGTTATCCAGGGATATTTCCCAGTCCTTAACAGTGGTCGCATCTAGTTTCTCGGTAATTAGAAACACCAACCAATCATCCCAGTGATCAGTTGCACATTGAAGTTTAGTTAAACCGCGTACAGACTAATTAGCTTTATCTAAAAGTTTTCGCATTGCGATGGCAGACTCTGAGGTCAGGACGGGCAGGTTTACAAGGTCACGTAAATATGCTTTAACTAGACGACGTTTGCTGTCATAACGCTGCACCAGCATGTCCCATGCAATTTGAAAATTATTCTCGATAACACTGAGATTTCGTAAAATAGCTTCTGCGTCACCTTGTAGACTGCATTTCAGATAATGCATTCGCTGAACATTGGATAACGATGGTTCGTTGATAACGCATGTCGTAAACATATCTTTGAAACTGAGCCACTTTTGGCATGTTCCATCAAATTTGGGTAACTCAATTTTTGGTAATATGAGAGCACTTTGTTGGCTATGCACAGTATTGTTTAGTGCAGAATTGTCTGATACAGCAGTAACGTTTGGTGTAGCCTCTGATATGAAATCGCTGAGCTCGCCTAACGCTTCACAGTACGCCGCTTCAATAGTTGAAAACTTATCGTCGTCTTACACAGCTACTACAGCAGCCTCATCCTTTTCTGCTGGTTTCATTGCAACAATTTCATCGCGGGCACTATTTTATCGTTTCCAATATTCGAGTAACAATTCTTTCTTTGCGCTTAAGTAGCCTACCTTGCGCTTTGTCTGTGCAGTTTTCTTCGAGTTTGCAGAAAAATTTATTATAAGTTTGGCTAACGTTTCTTCTTTAACAAGTGCCATTTTAGAAACGCAACAAATTTATCCACGTTGATTTGAAAATAAGATTATAGCCGTATGCTACTGCGAACACTTCGACACCGAAGTGAGGTTAAACACGCTTACACGTTTTTAGTAGTGTAGTTGAATGTTCAAGGAGAACTGGTTCCTTAAACAGATGAAGAACAGGATTCCGTACACGAGGAGAACTGGTTCCTTAAGCTCGTATCGGTTCCTAATTCAATAAACCAGAGAAAGGTTCCCGGTTGTAGTAGCCACAGAGGGGGTGCCAAAATGTTAAAGTTGTTTTGCTTGCGTTTAACCCGGCTGAATTCGGCTCGAATTACTCGCAGTTCATTGACTTGTTGTTTTCCAATTAAAACTCCACGGTTTTTCGTTTATAATTTATTATTCAAAAACTTACTTTGTATTAACAAAAATATGACTGCTCGTCTTGAGTATCAGAAAAATAAGAACGAGTTTTGAGAAAACGAAAATAGATCAAAGCAAAATAGAAAAATATCAAAAGTAAACAAATGATCTGTCACCTGGAGGAGTTGCCAGAGTTCAGATATCAATATTCGAATTGAATCTTAAATGTAATGACTATAAACAAAAGAATACAGTCTTAATTATACCGATGTACAACTTCTTAACACCGACTTTGACGATTTTTGGTATTTTATGTAGAAAGCGGAGGTAAGTAAAAAATTACTTATGAGTTAATTATATATTTTCTGATATTTTTTCATATTCGGAATGTAAAAATTCGATTTCGAGTTTTTTCCGTCTAGCTTGTACTAATCGCATCACTGTGCGATGGTGGCGATAGCAGTAGCGATGATAATGATGGCGATGATGCTATGAAAACAAAATCATTAGTCAAAAGTGGCATGGAAGAGGATTCTAGTGATGGTAATTAGTATATTAAATACAAATAACACAAATGCAAAGTTTAATTTCTACGCTATTTAAGATGAAGCAGCGAAACTCAACGCCTCAAGTCGCAAACGTAAGGCTTACGATAATGTTAGCATGCGCTCTGGTAAAACTTGTACCTCGCGTTAGAGCTAGTTTACATAGACATTCATATTCAAAATAATCATATATTTGGTGATTATTTTAATCATGAAATGAATAAGCAAACGATGCCACTTTACGAAATCAAACAGAGTTGTAAAATGATCCACATTTTGTTCTTTTTGGGAGTAAAATAATACAGTTTTCGTGAAGAAATCTACGAGATGGATGAAATAAGTGGTTATCTTTGAATCAGTACCAACAAAATTTGAGAGACAAAACTAACTTATAGTTTGACGCAAATTGTCACATGAAAAAATAATACAAAAAAGTATTAAAATAAATAGCTTTAAAAAAGTAGTAAAATAGTACTTAGAATTTAAAATCACATGAATGTGAACAAAATATTGTTTTAATCATGAAGAAAAAAAATTCATGATTATTTTGATTATGAATGTCTATGTAAACTAGCCCTTTTACTGCCAGTGGCAAGGGTATACATCGACCTGTTGGCGCCAGTGATGCAGTTTCAATGAAATCTGGTTATACAGCTAAATCGGGTAAAACGAACTCATCGAAAAAGGCAAAGGGTGATATGAAAAAGAAAGGCACAGTAGATCCATACGCTTACCATTGAGTAGAAATTCCTTAAATAAACGGTCAAATTAATTGAAACAATTCAAAATCATAATCTTAATAATGAAATCTTTTTTTAATTTACTATGTAGTTCACGCGCTAAAAATTTGCGTGAGCGCTGTTAAAAATGCACGCAAAAGAGCATTCAAAGGTGTGAAGAGCAAGATACAAAAATCTTATAAAAAATTAAATGATTGCGGGTTTCTTTTTAACATATAAAGTCAATATTTTATTGTAAAAAGCTTGTAAAAAAAAAACAGTTTGAAAGCAAGGCGTATTAAATTAATTACTGTATAAAATAAAGTACATAACTATGTAAACTAAATAATGCATATTTTTTTAAAGTTTATACTTATTTGGAACATTAACCACATCTAAAAGTATGAAAATTACTTCTGACCTGAGAAAATTGCTGAATACTGTAGAATATATATGAAATCAACTTTATAGTTTGCTGTCTCACATTCAAGTGAAGTATATTATTATTATAATTTATGACATTCAAATCATAAGATACTACATCACTCTTCTCTTTTTAACATTTCTTTTTTGACATTAACATTGCTTCCAAATTGTCACCATATTCACATTTCTCTCCTTGAATACGTAAACGAGTTGCGAAATGTGCAAATTTCTCACCATCTTTTTTGCCTGATTTGTCGAAGCATATGTCTTTCATACGTATTTATTTTTTTTTTTTTTTTTTTTTGCAAGAACAATTTACATATTTAGTCGCTTTAGTGCTTGATTATATTTATTGGGCAATATATAACCACTAGCCCATGGACCACGAATCGCATTTTCAACTTCGACCTCATTTCCATTGTAATGCATTGTAAATTTCCTGTATTTTTGGTCCAGCTAAATGTAACAACATTGCAAATTTTTCTTCGTTGTCAATTATTTTCCCAGCCCTTAAGAAATATTCAAAAGATTTCACCCAGCTTTCCAACCATAACCACTGTTTGCATCATATACATTATAAATGAATGGATCAACTACTAATCCGAATTTATTTGAATCTGAAAATATTTTATAATAACTTGATTAGTCTTTTAGTTTTAATTTTTTTTTCCAATTTTCAAACTCAAATCCCAATAAAAAAATTTTTATTCATTAATATTTCCGAAATATTCTCCCTAACAATCAAATTACATTCATGTTCTATATTATGTAAATATTTAAGTTCACACAACTCATTTTCACTTAAAAATTTTCATGAACTACTGTGTGAATTTAATCATTTAACCACTGTGCGAATTGAATTACTCAACTTGTTTTTTTTTTTTTTTTCAACCACTGTGCGAATTTAATCACTCAACTTGGTTATTTTTTTTTTCAACCACTATGCGAATTTAATCACTCAACTTGGTTATTTTTTTTTCAACCACTGTGCGAATTTAATCACTCAACTTGGTTATTTTTTTTTCAACCACTGTGCGAATTTAATCACTCAACTTGGTTATTTTTTTTTTTTCAACCACTGTGCGAATTTAACCACTCAACTTGGTTATTTTTCTTTTCCAAACACTGCGAAATTCAATCACTCCACTTGGTTAATTTTTATATTCTATGTTCCATTACAAACATTTAAATGGGCGCTATTTCTATAAAAATTTTTACTTTCTTTTTGTGTTTTCGCATTCTTACAGCTTACAGTACAAGTACACGCTCCAATAAAATAACTAGATTATTTATTTTTACTTCTTATTTAAAATTTATTAAAACCATGTTATTAGATTCGACAAATCCACTGTCCACTGTAGAATACGACACACAAACAATCTTTACTATATATATATTTTTTTTTGATATCCTTTTTCTTTAAATTAATATTTCAAATATTTCAAAAATTTTTATATGCTTCATTTTATGATTCAATTATACAATGTTAACGCAGCTTGTCCAACTTTAGAGACAACAACAACTGCATAGATTTACAATTATAGAAACCAGTAAAGAGGGACGTTTTGCCGTTTTATAACTGCGTATACCACTAATTATTGTATCATGTTTCTTTTGAAACTATAATATTCCTTTTTCCACTTTTAAAATAACTTTTTTTAAATGTTTACAATACATAACTTTTGTTTCCGGTTTTCTTCTTTTGTAAATTGATTGATGATTTTTTCCTGTTCCTTTATTTTTCGTAAATATTTTGATTGATCATGTAGAATATATATGAAATCAACTTTATAGTTTGCTGTCTCACATTCAAGTGAAGTATATTATTATTATAATTTATGACATTCAAATCATAAGATACTACAAATACATTTATTTTTGCATATAAAAGTCGAAATCTTCTTTGTATACGATTAATTACACATTTACAGTTTACTAGAGTTCGGCTTATGGCCGAAATTCGACCATTTGCCTATAAAGCAAAAAGTTTTTATAACCTTCCTTGGTCGATAAAAAAGCTTTTAATATTCTTCCTTAGGGTACTGGTTATCTGCATTCATAAAAATAGGTGCAGCAGCTTACTTGAAATAGCGTGTTTGCCATTTAGAGGGGCACTACTAAAGGGCAAAAAGTTTTTGATATCTTTCCGTCCTGCTCATTCTATCCCCATACCAAAATTCACAAAAGTTAATGCCATGGGCGCGTGGCATTGCCCACTTAAAAACATCATAATTCAATATCAATGGTTATGGCAAGTTGTCAAAATAAAAAAATGGAACCCTGCATCTTGCCTTCCCATCTGTCAAAAGACTAGAATCAAAACAAAGAAAAAGAAATTTGAAATTTTTTATATTTCAAATTCGTGTGCAGTTAAATTGTTTTCTAAATTTTAAGAATTTTAGTGATCAGAAAGTAAGTTGTTTGTTTACTTTCGTTAACAACTCTAATTATTTTCTATTTAGCTACGGAAATGGAAATGTATAGGGCACACCCTCCAGAAACTGCACAGCAAATTTGCCGCCAAACACTTGAGTGCAAACTATAAGAAAGTCGGCCCCGTGGAAAACCAAGTCAACAGGATGTGATGAAACACCAGATATAAGCAATCTTTATTTATGGAACTAAGCATGAAATCGGCATTGTATGAAAAAAACCAAATTCGGTCCCAAATATATTCAGCACTATGATTTTTCGACATAAATAGTCACATCATTTTTATTTGTTCCTGTACTTTTTCTTAATGTATCGGCTTTGATTTTGGTTACTTAGTAAAGTTTGAGTAGTCTTTATTAAGAAGATATTGCCATTAGAAGATCCGTATATGGGTTTTAGAAAAACTAATACAAGTTCGAAACTCTTACACGGATTTTAAAAATATTAGAGTCATATTTGTCACAAAAGCTAAGTCCCAAAAATGCAGTGATTTATCTCATGAACCAGACGATGCGAAGTTGCCATCCGATGAGTGAATATCCCTGATGAAGTGAGAATTTCCATAAACATTTCTTTGGGAAATTGTTGGCATCTTCATCGCGTATCAACTTCCAAACAATGCATTGTCATGAAATGCTGAACTTTTGATACCAGGATATTTGTAACTGGTAGCAATTTGGGTAGCGCAACTATTCCAATCCATCAGGTTACTGAACTCTGTTTTCGGCTTTCAATGATTTTCAACACATGCTTAACACCTTGGAAGGATTGACCATGAAGAAATTGTACTTACCGCTAACGCTGCTCTATCAAAAATATGTGTACGCAATGCATTTTCACAATATTCAAAGCTTTCTAGAATAAAAGATTTCAAAAACTACAAACGAAAATAAAACGATATTTACAAATCAATTGTCAACTTTGTTTTGTTTTGCTCACTGATTTGACATTTGCGAAGGAAAAAAATAATAAGAAGAAGCATCATTTTTTATTGCTGCAACCAGGGTTATTAAACCATGAAAAACATGAATGTCATATTCTCATTCCTTAGTGTAAGCCCTATGTCTGTATATCAAATTAAAAAAAAAACTATGTAGAGGTTTGCCGTGAAAGCGTTTTCCATTTAGAGGAGTGGTACCGCCCACTGAAAATCATAATGGTCATGTTATCATTCCTTAGCGTTAGTCCTTTCTCTATATCAAATTTCTTAAAAATCGGTGCAGTGGCTTAGCCGTGAGAGCGTTTTTTTCATTTAGGGGCGTGGCACCGCCCACTGAAAAACATAATGGTCATGTTATTGTTTCTTAGTGCGTATCCTATCTCCATACATAGTTTCATAAAAATCGCTGCAGCGGTTTAGCCATGAGAGCGTTTTTTCCATTTAGGGGCGTGGAACCGCCTACTAAAAAACATAATGGTCATGTTACTGTTTCTTAGTGCCCACCCTATCTCCATACCAAATTTCGTAAAAATCGCAACAGTGGTTTAGCCGTGAGAGCGTTTTTTCTATTTAGGGGCGTGGCACCGCCCACTTAAAAAAAGATAGTCCTATGCACTGCTCCTTCTCACAACCTTTCCAACAAAAAAGAATCAAGCAAATCGGTTGAGATTTAGGTATAGAAACAGGGACTGAATCGATTTCGTTTTTCGATATTCGTTGTATATACATTAGAGCGCCCACAAGATATATGAAATGAGCAAAGTTGTGAATTTGTTTGCTCCCCGTCCATTTCCTGAAATTAGAGGTAAAAAAAAAAAGATCTCAAAAAAAAATTTGGAATCGGTAGTGGAAAAAACCCAGCCGGACTAGGTCAACATTATCTTTTCAAAAAGTTTTGGTCCAAAATTAAATTTGTAGCTGTGTCGGTGCGAAAATTTAAATTTTTTAAGAAAATTTTCATGACTTTTTTTTCTATAAATTGGTTTTTTGTAAATTTAAGAAAGGAATATTTGTTCTAGAATTCTAATATTGCAGAGAATTATATGTTGATTAATTAACACAAAAAAATTATTTAAAAATATAAAGTTTAAAGATATGGAGCCGGTCTCAATGTTGGAAAAAAATAAGTATTGTAATTTTTTTCTTTTATTCGCTACTTTATTGGATGCAAGAAAATGAATTGCTAGTTATTATTAAATGCATCATTTAGAACTGCTTTTTGCCTTCAAAATGAGCTATGAAATGGGTTTGTGCGACTTTTTAAACTTTAACTTTTTAAAGAAAGATCATACAAGACCACTCTGTAACTCATTTTGAAGAAGAAGAACAGTACTAAATGACGATTAATAAAAAAGACCAAAACGATTTTGTATGTGTTCTACACAACCTCAAAAATCGTGTTTTTTGAACATTAAGGGTGAGATATCTCACAAACCATAAGTGATATAGCAATTTCGCGTCCAATTTCGAATTCAGCATTAATAAATACATCTAAAATGACTATTTTGGTTTTGGTATATAGTCGTTTTTTAATAATACCGTTTTTCGACCTCATTTTAAAAACCATGCCATGAACCGATTTTGAAAACTTTTTTTTGTTATTCAGTAAATGCTCGCGTGCAATTTCACATCTTTGTGCAGTTCACGACAACTTGATTGCAATTTTTTCCTGGGCTCCGTGCACGAAATTCGAAATTTTCGATTATCTCTGCTGGAACAGTTCAAAAACGCACTAAAACGAAAAAAAATTATATTTTCGTATTCAGCGATCCCAAATTAGTTTAGAAAATTGGACTTCTAAAATGGTTTCTTACCAAATTAAAAATTAAGAAGAAAAAATTAAAAAATAAATTATTTTTCTTAACTTTGAAACGGGCTCCATTTCTTAAAAACTAATATTTTTTAAATTTTTTTCTTTTAAGTTAATTAACATTTAATTCCCTACAACATCAAAATTCCAAAATAAATATTCCGCTCTTTGAAAATTACAAAAAACCAATTTATAGAAAAAAAGTCATGAAAATTTTCTTAAAAAGTTGAAATTTTTGTACCGACACAGCCACAAATTTAATTTTTGAACCAAAACTTTCTAAGAAGATTATGTTGACGTAGTCATTCTCTACAAAAGTTGACTCGGAAACATTACGAAAAAATGAATAGTTTTGAAGTAACGGACAGTCAAAGCGGCTTGCCTTTTTTTAGTCAATTTTTCGACCTTTGATCGAAAACCGGCTGGGTTTTTTCCACTACCGATTCCAAATTTTTTTTTGAGATCTTATTTTTTTGACCTCAAATTTCAGGAAATGGACGGGGAGCAAGCTAAATCAGAATTTTGCACATATAGGCGCTCTAATATACATAGATATATATAAATTTAGGGGGTAAAAAAATTACGGCTACACCCCTGAAACTAGGTCCGAGTGTCACTTTCTGATCAAACATTTTTAAAAAATATTAGGTGTCACTAAAGTAAACTACAGGCTACGATATCACCTATTAAAAAGTTAACAGTTGTGCGCTGCTTCCTCATGTGCGATTTAAAATCCTTCTCCGAATACGCATCTATGGTGTTGACGAAGTCAACGCATTTGTAATGCTCTTCGGGTGCGGTAGAGCTTGAATCTGTTGAAGTCGAAGTTGAACTTGTAGAATTTAAAGATTCCAATTCTTCAATCTCATCAGTGCTATCCAGGACCAAAGAATTCTGAAATGATTTATATGCTTACATATGTTTTTTCCCCAATAAATTTTGGGAAAACATTATCTTACCAAATCTCGTGAATCAATAATATAATTTTATAAACTTTACTTACCACCTTTTCTTAAAAACATAAACAAACCACAAACAAATATCAGCTGTCAATAAAGAAGAACATAATTTTCGAAAGTTCTATTCACAACGCAGCGTTTTGTTCGACCACAGTTAGCACAATTTAAGCCCACTTGCCACAAAAACGCACCTTATGTTTTACACGGTTGGGTTCGAAGTGGGTTATTCAATTGTTGCTATCACTTTGTTTCTCGAAGAAGGTGCCAGTGTCAAAATAACATGTAAGTTAAAAAGAAACTAGAAGATTAGACCACTTTTAATGCCATTTAGGGCCGTTCGCCCTTTCACATTTTGTGATTTTTAATTTGTTAAATTCGAATTTGTTTGGCATCACTAATTTTGAGCTGAGTATGCACACCATCAAACACTTTTCAAATTTCAAGGAAACTTATTAAAATGTAGTGGAAGTACCATAAATTATATTATATTTTCAGAAATAAATTATTCCATCCATTAAAAAGTTAACCAAAAATTATTTTGTTACTATTTAACAAAAAAATGTACTGTTGCATATAAAATTTTTTAGTAGCTGCATCTAAAATTACAAATGTATATGCAAATTGGCTAAGAAGATATTAAATAATTTAATTAAATTATTTAAGCTTTCATTCAACCACAACCTTACTTTCATCATACTTTCATCACTCGTCAAATCAGCAAAAAAATCATCAAATCCATACATTTTTTTTTTTACGGCAGCATTAGTGATGCCAAACAAATTCGAACTCATCAGATAAATTTTTGTAATTAGTAGAGTACACATTATCAAATTTTGTCTATTTTAATTTGATGTACACCAGGCATAATATTCGCACTTCTCCAATAGTACTTTTTTTATAAAAGCCAATAGAACTTTGGGTACTTTTTGTTCTTGCAGCCTTGGGAAAGGAAACATTGCGTATAGTAAAGTTATCCGCTTTACCCGCGCATATTCGATGAGAAGAACTGTTTGTTTCTGTTTAAATATATCATTATATAGCAATTTTCAAAATCAGTTTGTTTTTCAAATTAAATTAGTCTTAAATCAATTGTATTGCATAAAAAAAATCTTAAAACTTAAATTATTTGCTTGAATAAAGTTCATTTTTATGAAAAACATACTGAAATATTTGATGTCGAAGTTCAGCGAACATTGCAAACAAATATAAATAAAATAAGGGTAAATGAAACACAAATGTAAAAGTTTTTTATTATACATGAATACTGCTCGAATATTTTCGAGTCACTTTTTTTGTTCTGAGGTCAATAGTTTTTAATAAAATTGAAATAAGATGTTTTTGTCATATATTTTTTGATTTAAGAAATTCAGTTCTTTCCATAGGAAAAGTAACTTATTTGTCAAACTTTTTTTGCCATTTAACCAGTATCTTATCTCAATTTAAGATGTTTTGTGAAGAAAAGCCCTCTTTTCTTGTGTCGACATAAGTTGTTTTGTAAAAGCATTTGTAAAAGTTTTTGTTATTGCAAATGCTTGAATTTTTTAACCTATTTGAGATAAGTTGTTTTGTCAAATGCAATTTGGAATAAAACATCGAGATAGGTTGATTTTCGATTCTATATCTCTGCAACTAAAAGTCATAGAGATATGACGAAAACAAGCGTATTTAAATTTTATATATATGATTAAAATCCTGGAGAATTGTCTTATTTTGAGTTAGGTTGTTTTGTCAAAAGTCCACAGAAATACATACCTACAAAGAGTAATAATATTATTCTTGAGGGTATGAGTAATCTTTGTTATTTAAAAAATCACTTTCGAGAATAGAAAAAATCCTTATTTTAAGCACTAGAGTATTCTGCACCCAAATCAATTAATGTACTTAGTTATGTTTACTATCTGTGGGCTTTTGACAAAACAACATAACTCGAAACTGACAAATAAAAAATTGCTCTTTTCTTACATTTATAGAGATAGCGAACCAACGAATAGACAAAAAATCATATTCGAATTCTATATTTATGATTTTTGACATAGATTTTTTTGTTAAAAGTACTTAGATATTACTCTAATAATTTTTCTTCCAATGGTTGAGTATTTGGTAAATTTGTATAAATTTGTTCGTAAAATCTCAGTACCAATATCAAAGTTATAACTACAACAATTTGTTAATTTAATTAAGTCTTTAGCTTGTATCAGAGCTGAGCACGTAGATACCGCCAAATGATTTCGACATCTAGTTTTTATCAAGTTTTATTCAGAAAATATTCTCTTCACATTTGCAGAAGAAATCTCAATTGATAAAATTCCCTGTGCAATTCTGTATATATTTCCAAACATCTTTTCTCCTAGTTCATTTTTTAATGCATCCTACAGTAATTCTATATGGCTCAGTGAAGTATTTTGAGTAATGCTACAGCCAGTTTACATACTAATTACACAAAAAATTGCGAAAGGGCTTTTTCGAGGCGAAAGTACTTCAGTACTTTTGTAAAGTCAATAGTACGAAAAAAGTACGATTCCACTACAAATATCATCACTGGTGTACACACCATCAAATCACTCTTTTGCTTTGTACGCCGATGAGGTAACATCGCAATATAGAGCTGGAAAACAATCGATGTTTGCGACCATCGATGTTTTTAAAACAAAACATCGATACTATCGATGTTTTTCTGAGAAAAATTAAAACAAAATAAAAATAGGTTTGTTTATTCTTTATGAGATCAGTTTACAGCCGATATTCATCATTTTTGCTTAAAAACAGTAGTTTAATGCACATCTTCGCTCAGATATAGTCTGTCCAGCTTTGCTAAAAGTTCGTTCTGATGAACACGATGTTGCCGGTACACACAAAAAACGTCTCCTCTATCCTTTGAGAGCCAGCATATCTTCAGTGTTCATCTGAAAAAGTAAACATAATTTGTTCAGTCTATTCTTGGCTATATATGTATATTGCAATTACTTTCCAATACAGCAATGGGTCGGTTTCTTCTGGTTCGTTTGGCCTTTCGAAATATTGCCTTATATTCCACGCTATTTGATTTTACTTTTGTTGCAATTTTGTTTTGCAAGAACGTGAACACTTTTGGTGGTATGGCTTCCTTTGGTTGTTTGTTTTGTGGAGTGCTGTACAAAATACCATATGTTTCATGTTCCAAAGCTTTAGCAGCTTGGTCCGCATTAGAGCTTAACAGAAAACCTTCCTTTTTAAACCTTGGGTCCAATAGAGTTGCGATTCGCGGTATGATTCGTGTCTCATAATGGGAAAACCTATTCTGTAAGCGTGTCTATAGGAATGTGTAAGCTTCATATACTTCTGTTGACTTTAAATTAGATTTTATTTGAATCATTTTTTGCTATAGTTCGCAAATGATTGGCATAATTAGAGAAATTGTTACATTTTTATTCGCAGAGATTTGCAGGGTTGCGTCATAAAATGGTTCTAATATTTCGACTAACTCTTTTAAAATCCCAATTTCATCAGCTGAAAAGGGCTGCGGAGCCTTTTTAGTGAGTAAAAGAACAGCCGAAATAGAATCATTTGTGAGTAAAATGCGTCTTATCATTAAATAAGCACTGTTCCATCATGTCGCTACCTCTTGAATTAAACTGTACGGGTTATCAACAGGCTGAGTATTTTTAAAATTCTCGTAGGCATTTGTGCTGCTCTTAAAGTATGTTACAATACGTTTGCATTTATTTAGTATGGCTTTTAAGCTTGGTAACTTTAAAACATCTTGAACAAGCAAGTTTATAGTATGTGAAAAACATGGAAGATGTTTTAGTTGAAGAAGTTCACATGCTTTTTTCATAGTGGTATCATTATCAGTTACTACTGATACGATTTTGTTGAGGATGCCCCACTCATTTAAAACAATGCGAAGTGATTCGGCAATATTATCAGCCGTGTGGTTAGTTGGCGTTAAAAGTTTTTGCGTTGACAAAACGGCCGACTTTAGCTCAAAACTAGGATTCACAAAGTGGCACGTTACTGTAAGATAGCCTTCGTTTGACTTTGACGTCCAACAATCAGTTGTGATTGTGACATCCTCTACACTATCCAAAACTGCTTTTAATTTGACTTTAAAAGCACCACATTTTGAAAGTGAGTTTTACTCGGAATCTTGTATCGCGGTTCTAATGAGTGAATTAACTCGCAAAATCCGCGGTCATTCACAATGCTAAATATCCACTGCTATCATGCGCATCACTTTTTTGTCGAGCTCAATTTTTCGAGCTGAGCCATTAGCATAAGCATTGTCTTTTTCTACAAATTTTTCCAGACATGCAGGCATTGAAAGCTTTTGTGCTTCTATGTACTCTGGATGTACGCGCTTCAGGTGATCTAAGAGGTTTGTTGTGTTTCCTCCAGTTTTATATTTTTTGCCGCGCTTATTGCATATAGCAACCTACTTAACCTCACATTTTTTTAAATGCTGCCATACCACGGAAGTCTCCTTTCTCGTCTTGGGGCTCACAATTTCTGTTTCACAGTTCTCTTTGGATGTTGCTATAATCAAAAACATCACTTAAACAAACTACATAGTCAAATTGCACTGCAAACAATTGCTTAATGTGCAATTATGCATGCACTTTTTTATATTAATGCTGAATAACCTTCTTTGAAAATATTTGTCCATATCGTTTCCTCCTCCACGGCCACTGCCAACACCACCACTTGAAAAATTAAAATATACATACAAATTTACAAAATTGAGTAAATAAATAATTTTTTTCTTACAATTTGCTCCTTTTGCTTTTACTTTTGATGGTTCAATAAAGCTGGCTAGAAACAATCGATTGATGCAAAAAAAATATCGATAGTCACAAATTTTAAAACATCGATACTTTCGATAGTCCATCGATTGTTTTCCAGCTCTATCGCAATAGCGGTTGAATTCTGGCAATGAAAATTGAAGAGTCGATGAAAAACAAGGAAACTTATTAAAATGTAGTGGAAATACATAAATTAAATTTTATTTGCAGAAATAGATTATTCCATTCATTGAAAAAACAACTGAAAATTATTTTGCTACTATTTTACAAAAAAGTATACTTTTGCAAATAAAATTTTTCAGTAGCTGCATCTAAAATTACACATGTATATGAAAACCGGCTAGGAAGTTATTTAACAATTAAATTATTTAAGCTTTCTTTTAACCACAACCTTACTTAAAATAATGAAAACAACCCTTATAGTATAAAAAAATCATATTCCTCTTAACTTTCATCATCCGAGCGACGTGCAGTCGTTGAAATCTTCCTTTGAAATGAAAATACGCATACAGAAAAATGTATTTGCGTTCACATTTTCGAATAGCCCCTTCTACATTATCAGTGTAGCCATCAAACTGGCCATCAATATGTCATATCGAGTTTGTGCTTACATGTTCAATAAACTGTCAATATTTAGTGTTGCTTTGTACGCCAAAGAGGAAACAAAGCAACAGCGGATGCAATTTTTATGATAGAAATTGATATGCTGATGGAAATAACAGAAATAAATTAGTAAAAACTAGTGGAAATATCAAAATTTACACCATGAATTTATTTAAATGGGTCCACAGCAACAATTTGTCATTTCCGAACCCACTTTATCACCAAAAATATGGGTTTTCGCCGTTTATTAAAATTTTTTTTTTTGAAATCTTTTTTTTTTTTTAAACTAAAACTGAGAGTCTTTGATAAAAATAATAACAATCAGGTTTCAGTAAATTGATTTTGTCCCAGTCAAAAAATTAAAAGGTTCTCTTAAAGCTCCCATTAAGCTTCAGCGAAAACCAAAATCATTAAACTATCCGTTTTTGATTAAAAACAAATCATATATGCAAGCCATTTTCATTTCCACACGATGTGTACCTGTTGAAATCTTTTCTTAACTGACTAAAAGTGTACTGAAAAATTTTCATTGCGTTTACACTGTCAACCTACGCATCAATAAAGTCATCAATACAGCAGAAAGTCAAAACATTTTGTTTTTCGGCAATCAGATTGTCAATACAGATTGATGAGTGTTTACATTGAAAGTCTCTCATCAATCTGCATACATTCTCAGATTGATGAAAAAAAGTGGCATCATTGGCATATTGATGGCTAGATTGTTAATGTAAAAAGGCCTAAATTGGTGGTGCCAAGTAAATTCGAACTCATCAAATTAATTTTTGCAATATGATAGTGTGTACACTCCAATTTGATAGTGTGTACACCCCCTTTCGCTTCGAAAATTTTTTTGAAATTGGCAGCACTATTCTTGGTTGTGTGTGTTGTATTCGGATTTTAGTCTGAATTGCCGAATGTCGTGGAATGGCTGTTAAAATTAATTTTGTTCGGTGTATTTAGTGTATGGTCTAATTAAATAATATTTCTGTATAACAGTGCAAAAAAACACTAAAATTGTGAAAAAGCTTTAAATAAAAAAGTGTTATTAAAGTAAAAATATCGATATTGTGTACAATACCGATTAAATGAGCCAACATAATGAATGTGATATTGTATTAATTTAGGTAAATGTGTGTGGATTTGAAGAACTGCTTTATTGATAAGTAAAGGCCCGCAGCTCGAAAATCTTGTCGTTATTGACGACTTTTATTTCGTTGGATACGTAAATGTTTGCAAGTGTGGGTCTGTACATCATTCGCTATTTCCTTACCCAACGGGAAAATGGATCTCTCACCACAGGGTTAGTTTCTATTGGCTATTTTTCTTAAAAGAAATGGGTTATCGGTAATCAAGATTCCCGGGGAATTTTCTTAAACTGCAATGGAGAATGCACGGCACGATAACCCCCATAGTGTTTAAAGGACACATTTAAATACAATCAAAAAGTGCCGCACGGAATTAGTTTTGGAGAAATAGTAGTCACTGGAGGCATTGGAAGAAGTATAACTATGGATTTTCGATATATGGGTATCTTATAAAAGGTATGAAATAAGCTATAAAATTTGTGAATCTGTGGTATGGTTTTCACGAAAACTTACATCAAAATATATGTTGGCTTGAATACAGTTTAGCTTACAATCGAAATTGATTATAAACGAAATATTTTCTTATGTGCTTTTGAAATCTAAGAATAAATATGGAGTCAAAAAGTGTCGCTCGGATGTGGTTTCGGAGGTATAGCCATTCTAAAAATCAATATAAGTCAGAACCACCTGCATTGATTTCCAAAATATGGGTGTCACATGAAAGGTAATTTAATAAGGAGAATGGCTATTCGGATTGACTCGCGTACGCGAAAGCCCAATTGGCGTACGCGAAAGCTCAATTAGCGTGCGCGAATAAAGCTTTCGGAAAACTTACGTAAGCGAAATCCAGAGAAGTTCTTTCCCCCGGGGAGCTTGATTACGCATGATTAATTTAGTGTTGCAGCGCATGCTAAAAAATGTTGCGTGCGCTGCGCGCAATTTGGCTAGCAAACAATGTGTTGGACATATTAAAGATTGATCCGCGGCCGAAGGCCGCCGCGAAGCCGGTGTTGGATTTTTGGGAGTTTTAAATCCTGAGCTGCGGCCGCAGGACGCCCACTTACCTCTTATATAAAATTACTGTGGCTACCTAAGCCGACTTTAGAAAAGTCGTTCTATTTCGAAAACTGCTAGCCTGATTTCAAAAATTTTTGGATTAATATTGTAGCTTATTAAATTACCTTTCATATGACACTCAAATTTTGGAAATCAATGCAGCCGATTTTTAGAAAAGCTATATCCGCAACTTCCGATGGCTATATCTCCGAAACCAGATCCGTACGACACTTTTTTTACACAATTTTTATTTATTTAAATAGCACTATTTGTCCTAAATAAAAAATTCGCGATTGTGAGCTAAACTGTATCTGTTCTAATATGTTTTATTAGCTTATGATTTTATTAAAATATACTTAAAACGCGGTATTAATATTTTCAAACGGTGTGTCAATTGTATGTACATGATTTTTTAACGCAAATCTATTTATGCCGCAAATGATAATGATCAGTTTTTATAGTTCTGCAAATAGCACATCACCTATAAAATCGTATTAATTATTCACGGAGTCCTTTTGTTTTGTAATCTGGTCAGAACTGCCTGCATAGCATCTGTTTAAAAAAACTTGCGCCTATAATCTTCTTTATACCCCGTACCATATACATACTATGTTTTTTTGTCCACAAATTCAGTAAAGAATATTTTTTTTATAATGTATAAGTTTAAATGTAGAAAAATCACAAATAAATCGTTTTAATGTCATAATATAGTTTCTTTAATATTTCAATGAAGCTATACCTATATGTAGTTTTATAATGTAGTCTAAATTACAGAAAAACCGTATTTATTAAAACGATCACGAGGTTCTCAGCCTTTATGAATTTTTAAAATTTTTACGATAAAATAATTTTTTTTGGTACTTTCATTAGTACTATACAAGTAAAAACAGTCAATAAACTAACTTCCCTATTTTTTTTTTTTTTTTGAGATGAAGTAGCAGTGTAGCAATGGAAATTTTACCAAAAGCTATTTTTCGGTGGTAAGAAAATTAATACATGTGCTATTCCAGAGAAATGTCCACTGTGAGCCATAAAATTAAATTATCATAACTCTGAAACTATTTAACGTACATGGATGAGATTTGGTACACATGTAATGTGTACTAGAAAAAATTGCGGTATCACGCCCCTATAAAAATCACTTCATCATATCTGTGTATGTACGGAGCACTGGGACAAATAATGTTCACTGTCCCTAAGAAAAAAATCATCATTAATGAGACATTGAACTGGCTTAGTGTAAACCAAAGAATTATAATGAATGTATTGATTTAAAATGAAGAATAATTTGTTTCCGTAGTATTTGTCTGACAGACTAGTATATGTAGGTGATGTACAGAATTACAACTTATGAATAGTAAAAACATGTTAATGTACAATGGAGTAAACCTGTTCAATGAATTGCCGCAAATTATTGTAACAGAAAAAAAAACTTAATAAATGAATGAAATAATAATTTTATATAATTAATTTTATATTATCATGAAAAGCTAAAATATATAATATATATTTGCTAAAATTGATGGGCTTAAATACAGTTTAGCTAGCTCACAATCGAAATTGATTATAAGCCAAGTATTTTCTTATGCGCTTTTGAAATCTAAGTATAAATATGGAATCAAAAAGTGTCGCTCGGATCTGGTTTCGGAGGTTTAACCATCGGAAGTTGCGGATAGCGCTTTTCTATAAATCAATATAAGTCAGAAACGCCTGCATAGATTTCCAAAATAGGGGTGTCACATGAAAGGTTATTTAATAAGCTACAATATTGATGCAGAATTTTTTTAAATTCGGCTCGTAATTATTGAGAATTTACAACTTCTCTGAAATTTGGCTAGTAAACTATGTGTTGGATATATGATGTGCGGCCGAAGGCCGCCTCGTAGCCGGTGTTGGATTTTTGGGAGTTTTAAATCCTGAGCTGCGGCCCCAGGCCGCCCACTTACCCCTACTCTAAATTTACTCTGGAAAAAAAAAATCGGTCCAAATTTCAGAAAAGTCGTAACATCTCGAAAACTACCGAGCCAGATTTCAATAATTTCTAGATCAATATTGTAGCTTCTGAAATTATCTTTCATATGGCACCCATATTTTGGCAATCATAATCTGCAGTGGAAAAATAGACTCAAAAATAAAAAGAAATGGTTCTACAATATTTAAAAAAAATTATGTGAGCAAAAAAATTAAAAATTAATAAAAATTGTACTACTTAATTATTTAATATCATTGCGACGTAGAAATGTATAAGTTTAAAAAAAATTAGTTCCTAGGGTAAGAGAAAAACAAGTACACTTTGGAGAAAATTTTAATTCAAAAAACGAAAAAGGTTTTGTATTTTGAAAACCATACTTGAGATTTGTCTTTCAAATACAATTTTATAACTTCGATTGTTATAATCGACTGAGGGCTTCCAACTTATACCGGCTGTATGCACAATCTCTGGTGGCTATATGTCCGAAACTAGAGCTGGGTGACACTTTTTGAATATATATTTTTTGCTAGAGTTAAAACTATGAAAGAATACGGGTATAGCAGAATCGCTGCACTGCGTGTGAATGGAAAAGATCATACGTTTGAGTCTGCTTATATTCATATTTAGCTAGCGTAGTAACACACCAGTGTGTTATACTGATGTGCTCAAAGCCATCCAACATTTTTTTTATGAAAATGAATATTTATATTTCAATTAATTTCCAAAAGTAGTGTCACACTAAGGCGCAAACAGTCTTTTTTTGAAGCTGAAGTATACTGATGTTAAGTGCTATTTAATTGTAAACATAAACAACCCATTAACATAATGTGCAAAATTGAAGAATTTTGAATTTCACTAACTATCGTGTAGGCATCTCTATTCAGCTTTTTCTATGACAATTGTTAAAGTGCTAAATTGTTTTCTTATTCCTGCATTTCCCCGCTGGGTACATGCTGCTTACAAACTCACCCATACAGATAAAGGAAAGCGTGTTATTTCTGTCCATCTCTGTGTATCGACATATTTCAAAATGGCGACGATGGTTTTTAGAAACTGGAATTTAACAAAAGAGATCGAAAAATACAAACATTTGTAAGAGTGAGAAAGTAAGCACGATTGTGGTTAAACACCTAAGGAATCAAACAATAACACAGTGTCATGGAAAATAAGGTGAATATCTTTCTACATTTCTTTTGTAAAGTGGAATTTTTTGAAATTCGAAACTTTAGTTTCTATTTCTGTTTCTCTTCTTTTTTTTTTAACTGCTGCTGCCGCTTCTTTATTATTTATTATTTTACTATGTATGATATGTAAACGCGTTCGAATTGTGCTCAAATTTTTCGTAGAAAATCGCGTATCGAGAAATAAAGATAGGTTAAATTAAGTATTAAGCAGCACAGTAAGTAAAAATTAAGGAATGGATTTATTGATGACAGATGTAACCAAAAAAAAAATTAAATTTGTAAAGTGAGGACAGCATAAGTATCTTGTCAATAAACATTTTTTCGCTGCACCAAGATTTTGTATATTTTTGCATGAGCTAATATAAACATATTAAGTCTAAAGGCAGCGGAAAAAAAAATGTTCGTTGTATACACAGCCGAAATGTTATAGTGTGAAGTGAAAAAAAAGTTTGTGTCGCCGCTGCATTGTATGTTTGGTGTTGCTGCTGCTGGGTTGCAGTTGCCAGACTCGCCCTTTTGGAAAAGTCAAAACTTTGTATGTGTATGTGTTTGTGTATTTATGTGTAAGCATCATATATCTGTGGACTTTTGACAAAACAACCTAACTCGAAATTGGCAACTTTTTAGGGGAGCTTAAAAACTTGTTAACTAGTTTTCAATAATGTGGCTCAATTTGCGTGAGCTATGGGACACCCTAATATCTCTGGAAAAAGAAAACATAGAGACATGGCGATTATACCAATAGAAGCGTATTTAAATTTTATATTTAGGACTAAATTCCTGGAGAATTGTCTTATCTCGACTTAGGTTGTTTTGTCAAAAGTCCACAGATATATCAGTGGTAGCAAACATTTGTGATCTTGCTTGCCAATAGATATTTAGGGTATTCCTTAAAAAGAGTAAAAGCCTCGTAAACTCGGAAAACTGTCGGAAAAAGTTTTCTTTAAAAATTGTTGTTGTCTTTTGTTTATAGGGCCCTGGTAATTAATTACAACAACAACAAAAAGTTCCCTTCGGATCTACTTTTGGAGACATACAGTGTCGGGCAAAACCTAAGCACCCCCTAAGGAAACTTTTTCTTATATGAAATTTTTTTTGAGAAAACGACGTTGTTGAGTTAGTTTGTGTGTTTATTTTATTTATTTATACGTTTATTATTGACAAACAAAAACTTTAAACATTCAGAGTTTTATAAATTAAGAGTTAACATTTAATAAACAGTACCTGGAGACCGATCCCTGCTCGGTCAACAATTTGATCTTATTATTTTAGTCGATGTTTTTATTCATAGCTATTTTTTGTTATGAAACTCGTACCTTTTCACCTCCAATGCTTTCAAAATGATAAATTAACCGATGAGAAAAATAATAAGAAAAAACGCGGAAAATATCGAATGGTATAGAAAATATCAAGAATTCCAAATTTGCCCTAAAATAAATAAATGGGATACGCCACGTACCCAAAATATTTCGTCTCTTTTATGGGGGCTGAAATATCGTATCATCATGCCTCGGAAAGTTCATTCCATTTTTTTTTTGTGAATGAGTTTTGGTAAAATGTGGGCGTGGCAATTATTGAACAAATCCCACTTTTCGTTATGCTTTAGATACTCGTGATCCAGATCCGCATACCAAATTTCATCAAAATATATTGTACCTTTTGCGAGAAATAGCATTTAATTTGTTTTACTTTTGCCCACTTTCAGCTCGTAGGTGACTGCTCCAATTTCCTATGATTACAAATACAATGATTGTGACTGCTTCTCAAGAGTAATTAAGTTTAAAGACCTTGGCGTATTCGTTGATTCAAAGTTTTCATTTGATACGCATCTTGAATATCTTATTTCAAAAGCAAACTCACAATTTGGCTTTCTAAAGAGAAACTCAAGGGAATTTTTGAATCCTTTGACATCTACAATTATTTTTAATAGTATTGTTAGATCCCTATTAGAATATGCAAGCGTGATATGGGATCCCTATTACGACGTGTCAATTAATCGTATTGAAAATATTCAGAAACGCTTTTCCAGGTTTGCTTTAAGACGACTTTATTCATGGCAGCACATGCCCTCCTATTGGGTGAGGTGCCGTCTACTGAATCTTAGTAGCTTGGCTGACAGAAGAGTTTTTAACAATGTAATGTTAATTAAGGATATAATTGATAACCGGATAAATTCTCCTGACTTATTGGCACTAATTCCATTTAATGTTCCAGTTCGAAATCTTAGAGAGTTAAATGTATTCTACACGTCTTTCCATAGAACAAATTATGGCCTTAATGAGCCTATCTCTAGGTGCCTCTCTAGCTGTAATACGATTGCAAATCTATTAGATTTTAGTGTAAATAGAAATATTTTTAAGAAAGAGCTTGCTGATATAGTTAAGTTTAAGATCTCATGTACCACTAGTTTCTAAGTATTTGTATTTAAGATTTGTAATCTGTAAGGGTTTTGACCCGGTAGATGATTTAAATAAATAAATAAATAAAAAGAAGATTCCCTACAGTTAAATTCAAAAAGATTGCTTTAGTAGTTTTCTTTTTATAGCGTATTAAATTTTTGTGGGCGGTGCCACACCTTCTAACGAATTTTCCTAATATAACGGCATATCACATATTTATACTTGTTTTCAGGGGAAAAATATTTTAAATTTTCATTAAAATTGTTGGAAGTCGTTTTCGAGTAATATTGAATTAAAATTTTCAATGGTTAAAAAAGGGGCGTGGCACTTCTTCGATACCGCCCACTTTTCGGTTATTACAATGCATTGATAAGTGGTACCAACACACCAAATTTCATTAAAATATCTTGTATCATTTGCGAGAAATAGCATTTAACGTATTTTGCTTGTATGGGAGGTTCCACGCGCAATGGCGACATTACGTCCACTTTCAAATCAGAGATGCTCTATTGCAATTAGGCTCCTCACAGTTAATTTCAGAATGTTTGCTTTATAAGTTTTCTTTTTATACCGTTTTATATTTTTGTGGGCGGTGCCACGCCCTTCAACGAGTTTTCCCAATATAACGGCATATAACATATTAATCCTTGTTTGCAGGGGAAAAATATTTTAAATTTTCATCAAATTTGTTGGAGTCGTTTTCGAGTAATATTGAATCAAAATTTTCAAGGGCTGAAAAGTGGGCGTGGCACTTCCCGCCCACTTTTTGTCCGTTACGAGGTATTATTAACCCGTACCCGCTTACCAAATTTCATCCAAATACCTTGTATGCTTTGCGAGTTATTACTAAATCAAATTTAAAATTTAGTGCTGTGCCACGCCCTCTGGTGAGCATTTACAAAGTTCAAACCTAGCTCATTCTTCATTGTATGCTAATATCTAACACTACTCCAAGTTTCATTAAAATCGCTGTAGCCGTTTTCGAGAAAAAATATTGGCACAGAAATAAATACAAAGAAACAAACAAAAAAACAAACATACAATTTTATCTCGTATAAGAAGAGAAGATTACAATTTAGAAAATTCATCGGACAAATCTAAAGCACCCCCTTCATAACATTTAATAAAAACTTTTAAAATTAATATTTATCTTCTCTTCTTATACGAGATAAAATTGTATGTTTGTTTTTTTTTTTTTTGTTTCTTTGTACTTATTTCTGTGCCAATATTTTTTCTCGAAAACGGCTACAGCGATTTTAATGAAACTTGGAGTAGTGTTAGATATTAGCTTACAATGAAGAATGAGCTAGGTTTGAACTTTGTAAATGCTCACCAGAGGGCGTGGCACAGCCTTAAATTTTAAAATTGATTTAGTAATAACTCGCAAATTATACAAGGTATTTGGATGAAATTTGGTGAGCGGGTACGGGTTAATAATACCTCGTAACGGACAAAAAGTGAACGGGATCGAAGAAGTGCCACGCCCACTTTTCAGCCCTTGAAAATTTTGATTCAATATTACTCGAAAACGACTCCAACAATTTTGATGAAAATTTAGGAGATGTTACCTCTGCAAACAAGGATTAATATGTGATATGCCGTTATATTGGGAAAACTCGTGGCACCGCCCACAAAAATATAAAACGGTATAAAAAGAAAACTAATAAAGCAAACATTCTGAAATTAACTGTGTGGTGCGTAATTGCAAAAAGGCATCTCTGTTCTGAAAGTGGGCGAAATATTGCCATTGCGCGTGGAACCTCCCATACAAGCCAAATACGTTAAATGCTATTTTTCGCAAATGTTACAAGATATTTTAATGAAATTTGGTATGTAGGTACTGCTTATTAATGCCTTATAATAACCGAAAAGTGGGCGGTATCGAAGAAGTACCACGCCCCCTTTTTAGCCGTTGAAAATTTTGATTTAATATTACTTGAAAACGACTCCAACAATTTTAATGAAAATTTAAGAGATTGTACCCTTGAAAACAAGTGTTAATATGAGATATGCTGTTATATTGGAAAAACTCGATGAAGGGCGTGGCACCGCCCACAGAAATATAATACGCTTTAAAAAAAAAACTACTAAAGCAATCTTTCTGAATTTAACGTAAGGTAGTCTACTTGCTATTAGGCACCGTTACGAACTGAAAGTAGAGAAAATATCGCCTATGGGCGTGGAATCTCCCATACAAGTAAAACACGTTAAATGTTATCTCACGCAAATGGTACAACATATTTTGATGGAATTTGGTACACAGCTATTGCTGGCAAATGCCTTTTATATAAACAAAAGTGGGTGATACCGAGAAAGTGCCAGGCCCACTTTTTAACCATTCAAAATTTTGATTCGATATTATTCGAAACGACTCCATTAATTTTAATGAAAATTTAAGAGATGTTACCCTTAAAAACAAGGAATAATATGCGATATGCCGTTTTATTGGAAAAACTCTGAAAGGCGTGGCACCGCCTACAAAAATATAATACGCTACAAAAAAAAAAAATACTAAAGCAATCTTCGTAAATTTAACTGTAGGGAGTCTCCTTTTTATTAGGCACCTACGACCTGAAAATGGGCAATATATCGCCGGTGCGCGTGGAACCTCCCATACAAGTAAAACAAATAAAATGCTATTTCTCGCAAATGCTACAACGTATTTTGATGAAATTTGGTATGCGGATCTGGATCATGAGTATCTTAAGCATAACGAAAAGTGGGATTCGTTCAACAATTGCAACGACCAATTTTTACCAAAATAAAAATTTTAGTTATAGTAGTAACTCAGGCACAAAAAAAGAATGGAATGAACTTCTTATTTTTAATATGCAGTCTTATGTACTTTTTGACGCTGAATCCGTCTTCATCAGCAGAACTGTCATTATACCTGCAGGGTTTTGAAATATCTTTGCTTGAAGTTAAAGAAAACGCTGTGTTCAGTCTTAACTGCGTGTCTACAAGAAAAAGTGAAATCCTTTTTTATTAATGGCGTTGAATAGCCACACTCTTCATTATCAAAACTTTTCCAATAGGTCTTTTACTTTCCGAGGTAAGATCTTTTGAAGATATGATATTTCAGCCCCCATACAATAGACGAAATATTTTGGATGCCTGCCATATCCCATTTATTTAATTTTTTGATATTTTTCTATACCATTCCACACTTTCCATATATTTTTTTATTATTATTCTCATCGGTTAATTTATCATTTTGAAAGCATGAACATTGGAGTTGAAAAGGTACGAACTCCATCACAAAAAGTAGCTATGAATAATATCATCAACTAAAATAATAAGATTAGATTGTTGACCGAGCAGGGATCGGTCTCCAGGTACTTTATTTATTTATTCAAAATCAAACAGAGATGACATCTCTTACAGACTAGACAACATTTAATTAACTAAAAAAATAACAATAACATAAATACATATAAATAAGATCTTATGATTAAAAGCTTTCAAGTACCCCAATTTGATTGAAAACTAGAAGGAGATAACTTTTAAAGCAATCTCTGGAACAATTATGGAAAATGTCTATATCATCTAATTATACATAAGTAATACTAAGGCAATGCGCAAGGGGTTCCTGCTGAGCAAAATTACTTCTCAGTATATTACATCAAAAGTGAAAACTCTCTCTAAGGTTTCTAAGAGGCGAATAAAAATTTATCTTGATTAAAATATTGGGACATCGAATTTTACAATGAATAATATCTCTAATGAACACAACGGAATACTTTATGCGACGACATTCAAGTGATTACATACTAAACAAAGCACAGCGTGTTAAGTAAGAAGGTCTGCTAATTTGCCAATTCAACTTGGAGAAAAGATATCTGGTAAAAGCTTTCTGGACCCTTACTATTCTCAGAATGTGCGAGGTATAACTTGGGTTCCAAATAACGCTGCAATATTCTAAAAATGGTCTTACCAAACTTTCATACAGTAGCTTGATTGTACGAGGGTTCCTAAAATCTTTGGAATTCCTCTTTAAAAATCCTAGCATAGAGTATGCCTTAGATATAACGTAGTCCATATGATCTTTAAAGGTAAGACGGCGATCAAAAATCACTCTCAAATCTTTTTAAAATAAACTCTTTCAAGAGTGAGATTATTAATAATATAATCAAAAACTAGAGATGAATTTGTTCTTTAAAACGACATAGATTGACATTTAGAGATATTGAGACAAAGATTATTAGACAAACACCAGGAGGCAACTGCGTTTAAGTCAGATTGTAAAAGACTACAATCAAGCTCAGATTTAATGTAACGATAAAGTTTTAAATCATCGGCAAACAACAGACACTGCGAATATTTGATAACTCGGGGAAGATCATTTATGAAAAGCAAAAATAACAATGGGCCAAGATGGCTTCCCCGTGGGACACCGGATGACACATTAATGGGACGTGATAGTGATTCATATATTTTTACAAATTGAATACGATTGCACAGATAAGACCCGAGCCAAGTAAGGAATTCACCACGGAAGCCTAAACATCCTAGTTTGAACAACAATGATGCAAGATTAACCTTGTCAAAGGCTTTAGCAAAGTCAGTGAAGATTACATCAGTTTGCAACCGATTTACATAGGAAGTGACAATATAGTTAGAAAATAATACAAAATTGGTTAGTTGAAAACCCTTTATACTGGGTAACATTAGCACATCTTTAAAGCATAGAGGACCAAGGTAAATAGACATTTTAGTGATCCGTCAAACTTAAAAATGGGAGTTCCGCAAGGCTCTATATGGGGACCAACATTGTATATTTTATATGTTAACAATTTGAGATGTGCAAATTTGTCGGCCAAATATGCTGTTTATGCTGATGATACGGCACTTAGTATATATAGTTCAAAATCAGATACTACGTTACAGAACATTATTAATGATGACCTTTTAAGAGTAAATAAATGGATAAAAGGAAATGAGCTATTTTTAAATACGAAAAAAACCTCTTACATGCTGTTCAAGCAAAAAAACAAAGCCGAAATAAACATTAACATAAGAATTGATGATGAGCAAGTTCAGCGGAAAACATAAGTTACATATCTCGGAGTAGTTATTGATGAAGCATTGAGTTGGAATTCCCACCGGATTAAAATGAAAAATAAAATCATTTCACTTATTGGTGCAATTCGACGCTTTGATTTCATTAATATGAAAACCGCCAGTTTAATATATAACGCCCATGTTATGTCGAAAATAACATATGGAGTTTTATTGAATATGTGTATATCGACCAATATATTTAAATATTAATGAAAATTTCGGGCTTAATGGTCAAGTTAGTTTGAATAAATTAAAACATTTATTTTATTTTATTTAACCAACGTTTCGTGGGTAGTTCCCCACTTCTTCAGGGTTTATTTTATTTATAAAACAAATGTTACATTTAAAATCAAACAGTGATTTTCCACCGACAAGACAACATTAAGTAATAAATAAATGAATTTCAAATAATCTTTTTAAACGACACAAGTTATTGCACAAATTGACATGAAATTTAAAATTGTAAAAATTGAAATAAATAAATAAACTATTGCCTCTTCCCGATCGCTAACGAATGGAGTTTTAGTAACTTCACATCGTACCGATGGCTTACTCAGCAATGTTCAGAGGGTTATGTGTAGATCATTAAAGGCACTGTATCACATACCTTTCCGCACTCCTACGGTTGAAGTTTTCAGCAAAACTAATGCTTTGAATCTCAACAAAATAATTTTCATTGAAAAGGCTAAATACATATATAAAATCAAAAATAACTGCATCAAGAACAACACAGAAATAACAATTGGAAATCAACTTCATAGTTACAACACAATAAGACACACTAACGTTAGAACAATTAAATCAAGGACCAATAGAAACAGATATGGTCTACTTAACACTGCAATTGAAGCCTTTAATATGTTGCCATCAAATCTCTCGAACAGTACTAATTTAGAATATATCAAAAAAAACTTAAAAAACTACGTAAAAACTTTGGAAATTTAAATTGTTGTCGATATTTATTAATAAGTTATTTATTTATTTATTGAATTATTATCTTAAAACTTCTCTTTTTTTAAATTACTCTTATACCAACTGTAAAGTTGTCTGAGTTCTTATCAATAAAAAAAAAAAAAATTATTAATGATGTCCTGCGATATCTCTTCCCAGGCTACTTTCAAAGCTTCAAAGAGATTTTTCTTGGTTTTGCAATTTTAATTGTAGATTTTCGTGTTAACGATCTCCCAGAGGTTCTCAATGGGAATCAAATCTTGGGACTGGCCAGGCCAACCAAGAACTTGCATCCCATTGCTCTGAAACCAGGCTTAACAAACTTAAGTGGTATGTGTTTGGATCGTTGTCATGTTGGAACCTCCATTTAAGTGGCATCTCTTGATCGGCATTAGGCAGCATCACATCATTTGGTATGTCAAAGTGCATAAAACAATTCATAATTCCATTAGTCTAATGAATTGGCCCACTCCCTTGACCAGAGAAAAAACTGCAGACCGTTACAATCCGTCCTCCGTGCCTTACAGAGGCTTTGCAAATCTTTGGTTTAAATTTTTTTCATTTTGGTCTGCGTACTCGCCTTATTTCATCCGAATCTTTCATAATATACTTGAATTTGTAGTACTTGGATTCGTAGGACTTGGGTTCGTAGCACGATATCAAAGATTCGGATGAATTAAGGTGAGTACGCAGACCAAAATGAAAAAGACTGAAACCAACGTTTTGCAAAGCCTCTGTAAGGCACGGAGGACGGATTGTAATGGTCTGCGGTTTTTTCTCTGGTCAAGGGAGTGGGCCAATTCATTAGACTAAAGGAATTATGAATTGTTTTATGCACTTTGACATACCAAATGATGTGATGCTGCCTAATGCCGAGCAAGAGATGCCACTTAAATGGAGGTTCCAACAGGACAACGATCCAAACACATACCACTTAAGTTTGTTAAGCCTGGTTTCAGAGCAATGGGATACAAGTTCTTGGTTGGCCTGGCCAGTCCCCAGATTTGAATCCCATTGAGAACCTCTGGGAGATCGTTAACATGAAAATCTACAATTAAAATTGCAAAACCAAGAAAAATCTCTTTGAAGCTTTGAAAGTAGCCTGAGAAGGGATATCGTAGGACATCATTAATAATTTAATGTCCTCTATGCTTTAAAGATGTGCTAATGTTACCCAGTATAAAGGGTTTTCAACTAAATATTAATTTTAAAAGTTTTTATTAAATGTTATGAAGGGGGTGCTTTAGTTTTGTCCGATGAATTTTCTAAATTGCAATGTTTATTAAATGTTAACTCTTAATTTATAAAACCCTGAATTTTAAAAGTTTTTGTTTGTCAATAACACAGGTTTACAAAATAAAAAAATGTCATGGCGTTTTGACCAGACTATGTGTTTCCTAGGGACTTTGACTTCCTGAATCCAAATCCGGGGTCCGTTTTTTTCCAGAACGTCTGAGAAAAAAGATTTCAAGGTCATATGGAGGTCAAAATGGTTATGTGTCGTTGAGTGACAAATTCGCTACAATTCTGAAACTAATTTGATATCATTGAATTCTTAGTTCTAAAAAAGAATATGTGATCAAAAAGGTTCTCTCGGGCCTAGTTTCGGAGATATAGCCATCGGAAGATCCGGATATATCTTCTATGAAAACCGCTATAAGTTAGGAACCACTGGATGGATTTGGAAAATATTGGTGTCATATGAAAGGTATTTTGTTGTTGTTGTTGGTTTTGTTGATGTATTTGTTATTGTAATTGAAAAATTTCTCAAAATTTCAAAAAGGTCATATCTCCAAAACTATGAATCCAATTGAAAATATTTTAGAGGTCAAATTATCATTCATCTGACTCCAATTTTTTTCAAATCCATCCAGGGGTTCCCAACTTATAGCGGTTTTCATAGAAAATATATCCGGATCTTCCGATGGCCACATCTCTGAAACTAGGTCCGAGATACCCTTTTTGATCACATATTCTTTTTAAGGACAAAGAACTCAATGATAAAAAATAAGTTTCAGAGTTTTAGCGAATTTATCACTAAACGACTCATGAACCCCATTTCGACCTCCATATGACCTTGAAATCTTTTTTCTCAGACGTTCTGGAAAAAAACTGACCCCGGATTCGGATTCAGGACGTCAAAGTCCCTAGGAAACACATAGTCTGGTCAAAACGCCATGACATTTTTTTTTTGTAAACCTGTGTAATTAACGTATGTATAAATAAATCAAAATAAACACAGAAACTAACTCAATAACGTCGTTTTCTCAAGAAAAATTTGATATAGGTTTTGGCCGACACTGTATATAGCCATCTTAAAATCGGGATATAATCTTTTAGTACCTGGCGACCGATCCCTGCTCGGTCAACAATCTGATCTTATTATTTAAGTCGATGTTTTTATTCATAGCTAGTTTTTGTTATGAAACTCATACCTTTTCACCTCCAATGGTCCCGCTTTCAAAATGATAAATTAACCGATGAGAATAGTAATAAGAAAAAACTCGGAAAATCGAATGGTATAGAAAAATATCAAAAACTCGAATTTTTTTTTTGGTGAAATAGAATGCCCTAAAATAAATAAATGGGATATGCCTCGCACCCAAAATATTTCGTCTTTTGTACGGGGGCTGAAATATCTTATTTTCATAGGGTCATAATTCTGAAAATAAGAGTCGCATTGGAAAAATCCGAAACGATATTTTTATAAGGAAAAGTGTGGCTATTCGATGCCATTAACAAAAAAGAACTTCACCTTTTCTTGTAGCTACGCTGCAAGACTGAACACTGCGTTTTCTTCAACTTCTAGCAGGGATATTTCAAAATCCTGCAGCTATAATGACAGTTCTTCTAATGAAGACGGATTCAGCGTCAAAAGTACATAAGACTGCATATAAGAAATAAAAAGTTCATTCCATTTTTTTGAAATTCGGTAAAAAGTGGGCGTGGCAATTATTGAACAAAGCCCACTTTTTATTATGCTTTAGATACTCATGATCCAGATCCGCATACCAAATTTCATCCAAATATGATGCACCACTTGCGAGAATTGGTATTTAATGTGTTTTACTTGTATGGGAGGTTCCACTGCCACAGGCGATAGTAGACTCCCTACAGTTGAATTAAGAAAGATTGCTTAAGCGTATTATATTTTTGTGGGCGGCGTCATGCCCTTAAGCGAGTTTTTTTAATATAACGGCATATCACATATTATTACTTATTTTCAGGGGTACAATCTCTTACATTTTCATTATAATTGTTGGAGTCGTTTTCGAGTAATATTGATCCAAAATTTTCAATGGTTAAAAAGAGGCCGTGGTACTTCTTCGACACCGCCCACTTTTCGGTTATTACAAGGCATTGATAAGAAGTACCTACATACCAAATTTAATTAAAACATCTTGTAACATTTGCGAGAAAAAGCATTTAACGTATTTTGCTTGTATAGGAGGTTCCACCCGCAACGGCGATATTTCGCCCACTTTCAGATCAGAGATGCCCTATAGAAATTAGGCTCCTCACAATTAATTTCAGAATGTTTGCTTTAATAGTTTTCTATTTATACCGTTTTATATTTTTGAGGGTGGTGCCACGCCCTTCAACGAGTTTTCCCAATATAACGGCGTATCACATAATAATCCTTGTATGCAGAGGTAACATCTCCTAAATTTTCATTAAAATTGTTGGAGTCGTTTTCGAGTAATATTGAATTAACATTTTCAATGGTTAAAAAGGGGGCGTGGTACTTCTTTGATACCGCCCACTTTTCCGTTATTAAAAACCATGGATAAGCAGTACCTACGTACCAAATTTCATTAAATTGGTACGTAATTGGTACTGAATGCTCAGTGCCTGATGTTATTTGTGATATTGGTAACGTTAGCATATCCGAATACGACATAGAACTTTCCCTTACAAATGTCAAGGAAAAAATATCTGAGGGTCCTGATGGCATAGCACCTTATTTATTAAAATATTGTGCTAAGTCTTTGGCTTATCCTTTGTATTTTATCTTTAATAAATCGCTTGCCAGTGGAATATTTCTCGATACTTGGAAAGTATCTCATATCGTTCCTATCCATAAGTCAGGTCCGAAACAGGACGTTTGTAACTATAGGCCAATATCTATAATCTGTGCAATACTTAAACTTTTCGAAAAAATCGTTTACGATAAAATTTCACCTTGTTTTGGCAATGTTTTGTCTGATCAGCAGCACGGATTCCGTTCCGGGAGATCAACTGTTACCAATTTAGTATTATTTTCTAACTATATTGTCACTTCCTATGTAAATCGGTTGCAAACTGATGTAATCTTCACTGACTTTGCTAAAGCCTTTGACAAGGTTAATCTTGCATCATTTTTGTTCAAACTAGGCTGTTTGGGCTTCCGTGGTGAATTCCTTACTTGGCTCGAGTCTTATCTGTTCAATCGTATTCAATTTGTAAAAATAAATGAATCACTATCACGTCCCATTAATGTGTCATCCGGTGTCCCACAGGGAAGCCATCTTGGCCCATTGTTATTTTTGCTTTTCATAAATGATCTTCCCCGAGTTATCAAATACCCGCAGTGTCTGTTGTTTGCCGATGATTTAAAACTTTATCGTTCCATTAAATCTGAGCTTGATTGTAGTCTTTTACAGTCTGACTTGAACGCAGTTGCCTCCTGGTGTTTGTCTAATAATCTTTGTCTTAATATCTCTAAATGTCAATCTATGTCGTTTTATAGAAGAAATTCATCTCTAGTTTTTGATTATATTATTAATGATCTCACTCTTGGAAGAGTTTATTTTAAAAAAGATTTGGGAGCTATTTTTGATCGCCGTCTTACCTTTAAAGATCATATCGACTACGTTACATCTAAGGCATATTCTATGCTAGGATTTTTAAAGAGGAATTCCAAAGATTTTAGGAACCCTCGTACAATCAAGCTACTGTATGAAAGATTGGTAAGACCATTTTTAGCATATTGCAGCGTTATTTGGAACCCCAGTTATGCCGCGCACATTCTGAGAATAGAAAGGGTCCATACAGCTTTTACGAGGTATCTTTTCTCCAAGTTGAATTGGCAAATTAGCAAACCTTCTTACTTAACACGCTGTGCTTTGTTTAGTATGTATTCACTTGAATGTCGTCTCATAATGTATTCCGTTGTGTTCATTAGAGATATAATTCATTGTAAAATTCAATGTCTCAATATTTTAATCAAGATAAATTTTTATTCGCCTCTTAGAAACCTTAGAGAGAGTTTTCACTTTCGATGTAATATACTGAGAAGTAATTTTGCTCAGCAGGAACCCCTTGCACATTGCCTTAGTATTACTAATGTATAATTAGATGATATAGACATTTTCCATAATTGTTCCAGAGATTGCTTTAAAAGTTATCTCCTTCTAGTTTTAAATCAAATTGGGGTACTTGAACGCTTTTAATTATAAGATCTTATTTATATGTATTTATGTTATTGTCATTTTCTTAGTTAATTAAATGTTGTCTAGTCTGTAAGAGATGTCATCTCTGTTTGATATTGATAAATAAATAAATAAAATATCTTGTAACATTTGCGAGAAATAGCATTTTACGTATTTTGCTTGTATGGGTGGTTCCACCCGCAACGGCGATATTTTGCTTACTTTCAGATCAGAGATGCCCTATAGCAATTAGGCTCCTCACAGTTAATTTCAGAATGTTTGCTTTAATAGCTTTCTTTTTATACCGTTCTATATTTTTGTGGGCGGTGCCACGGCCTTCAACGAGTTTTCCCAATATAACGGCGTATTACATAATAATCCGTGTTTGCAGAGGTAACATCTCCAAAATTTTCATTAATTTCATTTCGAGTAATATTGAATCAAAATTTTCAAGGGCTTGTATGGTTTGCGAGTTATGACTTAATCAAATCTAAAATTTAGGGCAGTGCCACGCCCCCTGGTGAGCATTTACAAATTTCAAACCAAGCTCATTCTTCATCTAACACTTTTCCAAGTTTCATTAAAAGCGCTGTAGCTGTTTTCGAGAAAAATATTTGGCACAGAAATAAGTACAAAGTATAAGTATAAGTTGGGAACCCCTGGATGGATTTTAATAATATTAGTGTCATATGAAAGGTATTTGAAGGAGCTAAACAAAAAATATTTTTAATCCGAGTCATGGTTTTCGAGATATGGCTCTAACTCTATTAAATGTTCCAGTTCGAAATCTTAGAGAGTCAAATGTATCCTACACGTCTTTCCATAGAACAAATTATGGTTTCTTTCTGGTTGTAATACAATTGCAAATCAATTGGATTTTAGTCTAAATATAAATATTTTTAAGAAAGAGCTTGCTGATATAGTTAAGTTTAAGATCTCATATACCACTTGTCCCTAAGTATTTGTATTTAGGTTTTGTTATCTGTAAGGGTTTTGACCTTTTTGATAATTTTTTTAAAGCACTATTTTTCCAAAAAATGTCTTATTTACCTATAATTTTGATAACAAATTATGGAAGCCTTTCATTTTATAGGCAATTTGTGCTTAGTTTCCATCATTAGCACATTTTTTATACGAAAACAAAAATGTAAACCAAAGAAATTTTCATGAAATTTAGCAAAACATTACAAGAACAACAACAATAAAAACAACAACAACAACAACACCAACTAATACTACATTAATTTTAAAAACTTAAAAAGTTTTGTGTGAAATGGGGCTGACAAAATACTTATCTTCTCTTCTTATACGAGATAAAATTGTATGCACTTATGTATGTTTGGAACGGGCAAAACTTTTTCTCGAAAACGGCTACAGCGATTTTAATGGAACTTCGGGTAATGTTAGATATTGGCATACAATGAAAAATGAGCTAGGCTTAAACTTTGTAAATGCTCACCAGTGGGCGTGGTGTCGCATTAAATTTTAAATTTGATATGGTCATAACTCGCAAACCATACAAGGTATTTAAATGAAATTTGGTGAGCGGGTACGGCTTAATAATACCTTGTCACAGACAAAAAGTGGGCGGGATCGAAGAAGTGCCACGCCCACTTTTTAGCCCTTGAAAATTTTGATTCAATATTACTCGAAAACGACTCCAACAATTTTGATGAAACAAGTATTAATATGTGATATGCCGTTATATTGGGAAAACTCGTTGAAGGGCGTGGCACCGCCCACAAAAATATAGTGCGCTATAAAAAGAAAACTACTAAAGCAATCTTTCTGAATTTAACTTTAGGAAGTCTACTTGCTACTAGGCACCTACGACCTGAAAGTATGCTAAATATCGAAAGTGCACGTGGAACCTCCCATACAAGTAAAACACATTAAATGCTATTTCTCGCAAACGGTACAACAAATTTTGATGAAATTTGGTATGCGGATCTGGATCAAGAGTATCTAAAGCATAACAAAAAGAAGGCTATGCCCCGCCCATTTTTATATCAAAATAAAAATTTTGGTTAATAACTCAGGCACAAAAAAATGGAATGAACTGTTTAATTCTTATATGCAGTCTTATATACTTTTTGACGCTGAATTCATCAGTAGAACTTTCATTATATCTGCAGGATTTTGAAATATCCTTGCTTGAAGTTGAAGAAAACGCTGTGTTCAGTCTTACAGCGTAGCTACAAGAAAAGGCAAAATTCTTTTATATTAATAGCATCGAATAGTTACACTCTTCCTTATCCAAATTTTTCTAATAGGATTCTTATTTTCCGAGTTATGATCCTTTGAAGATAAGATATTTCAGCCGCCATACAAAATACGAAATATTTTGGGTGCGTGACCTTTATTTATTGAAGGGCATTCTATTTCACCATAAAAAATTTTAGTTTTTGATATTGTTCTATACCATTCGATGCATTCCGAGTTTTTTCTTATTATTATTCTCATCGGCTTACTTATCATTTTGAAAGCATGACCGTTAGAAGTGAAAAGATACAAGTTTCATAACAAAAAATAGCTATGAATAAAAACATCGACTAAAATAATAAGATTAGATTGTTGACCGAGCAGGGATCGGTCTCCAGGTACTTGTAATTATTATACATATAGCTTGTACTAAAATTATAGTTTAAACTTATTTAAAAAAGAGCGCCGCAAGTGAAAAATTTGTTACTAAAAATTTCGCGCGAAATTTTCCAATGATAAGTACGGTGACTAGGTGACTAAGTACGGTGACCCCGTTGTTGTTTTTGTTATTGTTGTTAAAAGTTCCTAATTTCAAGAAAATTGATTTGGTCCATTTTTGCTTTTTTTTTTAAAAATTTATTAATTTATTGCGTATCAAATGAAATATTGCATTTTTTGAACAAAATAACAGTTTTTTAGGAAAAAAATGTTGTGAATTTTTGGAAAATTCTCAAATCTCGAAAACTATGCCTCAGATTGAAAAATTTTGTATTTCAATTATATAGAGTAGAACGGGGCAATGTCGTGCACTCAACTCAACTCTCAAGCGAATGCGACGAGTAAGCATCCGATCGAAAGATAATTTCGTTGGTTACATCCATGTGTAACATTTGTGTAGCGGGAATTGTGTTTGTGTATGTGAATGTGCACGACATTACCCCAATGGTCGTTTTAAAGGTCAACTTCGATAACTCGGTGAAGCCCAAATTTTTTTCGAAAACCAAATACTTCTTTTCTTTGGCAGGATATTTCGTTTCAGAAAACACTTACCTGGTATATTTTCCCGCAAGGAAAATTATTTTTCTGACCCGATGAAAAAACACTTTTATCGTCCCGAAAGCGTGCGTTTTGAAAAAAAGGTTACTCTGTAGAGACGAACTGGTGAAAATTGCTAGTATTATATGCATAAGCTCAGTAGGTCAGCAGGTCCCTACCTTACGAACAGTTGGTAAATCTTTCAATTCTTTGGGCTAAAACAGCCAGTGCACGACATTACCCTCTGCACGACAAAATACCTTTCATATGACATCGAAATCCATCCAGGGGTTCCCAAAATATACCGATTTTTATAAAAGATATAACCCGATCTTCCGATGTCTATATCTCCGAAAGTAGTTCCGACCGACCATTTTGGATTGCAAAACTAAGCCAAACTGTCAAAAGTCATAGTGATGTTGACAACTACACGTACTACGAGGTTTTCGAGCCATTTAGAAGTTTCAAGGAATACTCTCATTGTATGTGGGCATTTCCATAGTAACGGCTGCGACAGATTCAGGCCAATTTTTCAAATTAAAAAAAAAAAAATGTGGATACATAAATACGCCAGATAGGCGTCATTACTTTAGAAGTGTCAAATATCCCGATCTTGTCAGCAAACAGACGTCTTCAAAAAAAGTTCAAATTCAATTCTTTTTTGTACTAAATTGATTGCATTTTGGCATGCTTAATTAGATAAAGCTATCTAAGAAATATTCCAAAAATGGACGTGAAACGTCAACAGACACGCCTTTCTCCCATAGAAAATGTATATATATAATGTATTTGTATGCTAGCTATATAACTAGAATATAAAACATTCATTCGTAGAATTCGATACAGTATCCTTTTCCTTAAAACTTCATTTAAATTGTAGACTGAAATAATGAAAAAACATGTTTTTTGCACTTTTTTAACTTTTAAGGTTAGGATATCTCAGAGAAAAATAAAGATATCGACATAATTTAAATTAGGTTTTAAAGAAATCAGAGCTTTGAGATATTGTATCGGATTTTACGTATGAATGTTCTATATTCTAGTTATATAGCTTCAACATTTAGCAAAAACGGTATTTTTTCCTTGTTTAGGCTAAGATATCTCAAAAACCGTATAAGATACAGCAATTCTAAGGCAGGAATCGGACTTAGCATTGCAAAATAGGTTGAATATAACTATTTTTATGTTTGTTAGTTCTGCTTTTTTTTTCTTAATTTTTTTTATTTTATATGGGATATGTATTTTTCGATATTTCGCGGAGATGATCAGCTACGATTTCGGAGTTTGCATTTTTCAGACCACTAAACTAGTATAAATGAAAGCCCATTCACAGATTTTCTCCACATTTTCATCAAAACTATCGACTGTTCAAAAGCATGTGTACGCAGCTTCCGGGTCAAAATTTGTATGTAGCTGATGGTCAAGGAAATGTCGAAGAACAATTTAGAATCCAAATGCATACAAAATTTCCTGAAAAATTCCTGGTATGGCAAGCTACATGCAGTTGCGGCAAAAGAAGCAAGTCATTTGTTACAGTGGGCTGTATAAATACCGAAATATACATCAAAGAATGTTTGAAAAAAAAACTTCTTCCGTTCATAAGAGAGCACAATGTGTCACATTTTTTTGGCCCGATTTGGCATCTTGTCACTACGGCAAGAAAGCTCTGGTGTGGTACCAAAGTAATAACATAGTTTTCTTGTGATGGTTTGGGCTGCAGTGACTGCTGATGGGCGCTCACCACTCGTTTTTTTGGCCGCTGGCGTCAAAGTAAACGCCCAGGTGTATCGTGAATCAGTGTTGGAGGGTGCTTTACTACCGTGGGCACGCAAACATTTCGGTCGCAAGCCATGGACATTCCAACAAGACTCGGCACCGTCACACAAAGCTCGTGTGAATCAATAATGGTTAGAAAAAAACGTTCCTAGCTTCATTTCTGCTCAACAATGGCTCTCAAATTCGCCTGATGCGAATCCGCTGGATTTCTCAATCTGGGGTATGTTGGACAGGAAGGTATGACTAAAAAATACCAGAGCGTTGATGCGCTAAAAGTGGCCCTTCAACGAGAATGGCGCAAACTTCCACAAAATCAAATTCGTGCAGCATGCGACTCGTTCTTCGACCGTCTACGGGCCATAGTTAAGGCCAAAGGTGGCCATATCGAAAATCTCAAGTAGATTCTTAAAATTTGAACATTTCCCAACAATTATAGCGTTTGATCAATAAAATCTGTGCATGGAAACTAAAAATATAGTCTTTTGAATTGGTAACACTTCGAATCAGCCACCCTGTATTATAGAAATTCATTAAACATTAAAATATTGGAATATTAATCGGAATTTATAAATCTATCTACCTTTTCCCGGGAGTCCTGTCATTAACGATTTTATAGTTGTTTCCGTTACCTTTTTGGACGAGCCGGTCCGTTTACGTTTGAAGTCAGTTCATTTATGCTTGAAGTCAATTCCCTTTTCACGAGCGCCTAATATCTCTCCACAGGCCGGAGTTCTGGACAGTTGGATGGGTTTGCCTCTCGTGGTACAAAACTTACATTATTATTTGCATACCAATCAAGGGACTTTTTCCATAGTGGCATAATGCTAAATCGGGCCAGAAATATGTAGGCACTCTGTGCTGTTTTAGGAAAGGCAAAGCCGTTTTTGAAGGCACTCCTTAATATACATTTCTGTATTTATCGTTCCTGATGTCACAAATGATTGGCTTCTTTTGCCACAACTGCAAATGGCTTGCCACACAAGAAACTTCTTGAGGAATTTTGTTTGCTTTTTTGTCCGGTATTGTTCCTGAATATTACATCGTCCGTCTGCCACATAAAAATCTTGACCCGGAAGTTGCGAAAAGTCTGCCAGAAAAAAGGTTTCATCATCCATCACACAGCCAGTAAATTTTTTTTATAAAATTAGACCTCAATTTTTTAGCTCGTTTTTTTGCTTCTAAATTCTTTACCGCAATGCGATCTGGAACATTCTGAACTTTATACGACTTCAGCCCAGCATTAGCTTTGGTTCTGCACACAAAAGAATTAGAGGATTTAACTACACGAGCTGCTTTTCTGACAGAAGTGTTCGGAGCTCTTCGAAAGAGTTGTTCGTCATCTTTTGCCTAACTAATACGAGAGGCCTAACAAAAATTCGCTTAGTTGAATTAAAACAAAATTTTAAAATTTATAACTTTATTCTTCATCTATCTATTTGTATTTTTTCAACGTAATCGCCATTTATTTTGATACACTTTTGAAGTCGATAAATCCACCTTGAAAAACAGTCTTCAGAATCGGCTTTTTGCAGTTTTACAATTTCATCATTAACCATTTATTATCTCCTCATTGCTGTTAAAGACTCTCCCTCTCAAATTTTTTTTATTTTTGGAAACAACCAGAAGTCACAAGGCGCTAGATCTGGGGAATAAGGTGAGGGACGAATTTCTTCGATGCCTGAAAGCGCGATAAAATCTGTCGTTTTTTCAGCAGTGTGCGCTGGCGCATTATCGTGATGAAGAAAGTAGCGGCGTAACTACTTTTTTTGGCGTTTTCCCAATAAATTTAGGAAAACTTCTGGTAAACAGGTTTCAGTATACCACTTAGCAGTAACCGTCTGACCTTTTTCCAAAGAAATAGCAGCTACAACTTTCTCTCTGGTGAAGTAAACTGACATTACTTTTGTTGCTGACTTTTGTTGCTTTGCTTTAACAGGTGGATTTGCACCTTCTGGGCTCCATACCATGGGTTGTTGTTTGGTTTCAGGGTCGTACTTGTAAAACCATGCTTCCATCACCTGTTACAATTTTCTTGAAAGTGTTAGACACTCCGTTTTTGAATTTTTCAAGAAAGTACTTAGCAAAACGCACACGAGCCTCTTTGTGAGCATCACTTAAAATTCTAGAAACCCATCGTGCAGATTTCTTCGTGTATCCAAGATAATTATTTAATATTCGCGATACAGCCATGGCATTCAAGCCCAGTTCCTGGGTTATTCTTGGATCTTCGTCAATTTTAGACTTAACCAGCGCTACACATTCATAATCAGTCGAAGATTTTGGGCGGCCTTCTCGAGGTACGTCCTCCACAGAAAAATGACCTGCCTGGAATCTTCGGAACCACTTTGAAATAGTCACGAGGGATGGCGCATTAACTTTAAATGCTATTTGGCCTTCACTTAATATTTCCACTGGCTTGAGCTTACGTCGAAATCCAAAAAGAATAGCAAACCGAATCTCTTGCTGCGTTGGCATTGGAATTTCTGTTGACATTGTTTCACGAATTTTACGTTTTCTTCTCTCTATTTTGACCGATCTTTTTGAAAATTAAAATGATACATCGTAAGACTATAACAAATAATACGCAATTTTTTGATTTACTAAAAATTTAAAACATGACACCAACTAACCGAACTTTTGTTAGGCTCTCCGTATTTGTTGTTGTCCACAATGGATTTTTTTGAAAAGTTTTAATTATTTTTTCACGTACTTTTATTTCGCTGTCCATATTGAAACAAATAATAATTGAAAATGAATAATTTGAATAAATATAATATCTTATATATTTTTAAAAGCTAACGTGATTCAAAAAAAAAAAAAAAAAAAAAAAATGATTCGTTGGACACAGGATATGTTATGGCTGAAAAAGTGTGTATAAGTTTTTTTCGATACACTCTTTATATATCGCATGTATGCTTTCGTTTTTCTTGAATTGTTATTAACAAAAAATGAAATTCATTAAATAAACTTAGAAAATTTTATAAGATAAGCGCATATATACTTCTCTGTGGTCATAGCTAAAATGTACTTAAAAAAAGACACGGCAGCCCTTATAGAATTTGTATCAATACATACAATTACTGCACCGGTTCTTACCATGAACGTCACGAAAAAATGTGTATTCTATAGTTCTTGTTTAAAGAGTGTCAGTACGATTTGGTTTCAGAGATATAACCATCGGAAGATCCGGATATGTCTTCTACAAGTTGGGAACCCCTGAATTGATTTGAAAAATATTGGTGTTTTAAGAAATGTATGCACACTTGGCCTCAATAAGTTACAAATGCGAGTTTAATCTCAAGGGAAACTGAATACGTACGTCGATATATTATTGATTCCTGATGAAAAATTCGTTGGATTCAAAATCCTATCTGTTCCTTTTGCAAAGTTATGCTTATTTTTCATTTTTACGCGCCTGTTTTAATGTAGAGATATTACACTAGTTTACAGCCAAAATTCCCAGTGAATGCCATTATTTATTTTATATGTAAAATGGGCTGCTGATTCCGAAAATCGCATTATTTTTTTTTCTTTCGTGTCGTTTTCGAGATATCGGTCATTTTCGGTTTTTGGACCAAAAAAACAAAAAAAAAAAAAAGTTTCATTTAAATACAAATATCTCAAGAACCAATATTTGCATTTAAACGTATTATATTTCATATTAAAGATAATTAAATTACCTACAAATAACGTTCAAATCACTTTTTGGTTGGTTTGTTAGTTTTGGCGAAATACATTGATTTCTAAAAAAAAACATTTTTTTTTTCGAAAAAATTAAGAAAAAATAAAAATCAACTTCAAATTTGTACAAGAAAAAAAAACTTTTTTATTATATTTTGTTTTTTGTATCATAGACTATATATTTATGAAGAAAACAAGATACTACACAAGAAAATCGATGAAAAAATGCAAAAGTTGTATACAATTCATTGAAAAATGCGACCTAAATGTGGGGTCTTAGAGGGTTAAAATTTCCTACAAAAATATTCCTCGTAATATCCTGCATAAGTTTACTGAACACGTGATACACCTCATCGATTTAACACAAGAATGCGCTATTTTTGTTTGTTTCATGTACAGTTACAAAAAAAACGGAAAAATAGGGAAAAACGCATTTTTTTTCAATGAATTGTATACAACTTTTGCATTTTTCCATCGATTTTTTGGTCCAAAAATCGAAAATGACCGATATCTCGAAAACGACACGAAAAAAAAAAAAATAATGCGATTTTCGGAATCAGCACCCCATTTTACATATAAAATGAATAATGGCATTCACTGGGAATTTTGGCTGTAAACTAGTGTAATATCTCTACATTAAAACAGGCGCGTAAAAATGAAAAATAAGCATAACTTTGCAAAAGGAACAGATAGGATTTTGAATCCAACGAATTTTTCATCAGGAATCAATAATATATCGACGTACGTATTAAGTTTCCCTTGAGATTGAACTCCTGTTACCTGAAAGTTCGAAAAAAGTGACAAGTGCGTATAAACTTTATAAATTTTTATTTCTTTCAAGCAATACAAAGTTCTAAAATTCGGCAAGTATCCCATCTGAAAGTGTATTAAATTTTGCATCTGAAAAACATCAAGTTCAGAAAAGTTTCAAACTGATTTTCCTCTAATTGGATTGAATTGGATTGCTTTTGCTGTAGATGTTGCTTTTGGCGCATTATTGAGTGATTAAAACACCAACAAACAAAACATCTGTCAACTTGGTTGCTGTTTTTTTTCTTTTTCTCATTACCAAAGATTTCTCTTGTCGTATTGTACCCACTTGAATAAATTATTGAGGCCTATAAGTATACTACAAAAAATTAATTTTCAACTCATACCAAGTACATTTTGTTACAAAAGTTGAGTGTAAAATAATGCCTTTAAATTTACAAGAGCTTGAATGCCTATGAGTGTTCACAGCTCGCCCCCACCGGTTCTCAAAATAAACCAAATCGGTTTTACAAGCACAGTAAGTACTGCGACTCCAGCACGCTCTTCCGCGCAAATTCAAAAAAATGCTTTAAAGCAAAATAACACTAGCACATCTGCAATAAAAAATTTTTCACTCACAGCGAGTGCGCTGTCTAATTTTAATAATTTAAATAATTTAACATCTACGCAAAGTTCCTCACCTTCTGCGCAAACGCAAATAAATTCCGAAATATATGGAGCAAACAATGCTCATCGCCTAATCTCAATATGCCACTGTCTTCTGATAGCAATTTTATTAATAAATAGAGTTTGCAAAATGTTACCAATGCTGCAATGTAAACAATTCTACAACAATGCAAACAAATGCTAATAATGGTGCTATTCCAAAAACAACAACCACAGAAGTAAACAAAAAAGTTCAAACTGGCATTGATCGATACATGACCATGAATTCAAAAAGAAAGCTTAGCCCACAAAAACATGGCTTAGGCAATTCCAAAAAAAATAAAACCAACAAAACAGAAACAATAACAAATGTTTTGTCTGGCAATCGATTTGCTGCATTAGGTGAGCTTAGCGATACAAGCGACAAAAATCCTACTCCACCACCTAAAAACTTTAAACCACCCCCAATTTACTTGCGTGAACGCAGTTCGAATTCTCTTGTGTTATTATTAACTCAGCTTATTGGGAACGATAACTTTTATATAATCCCCCTAACAAGAGGGAATCTTCATGAAACGAAGATTCAAGTAAAAACTGAGGATCATTTTCGTACTGTCGCTAAAAACTTTATTGACAACAAAAACTCATACTACACATACCAGCTGAAAAGCAGCAAAGGTATTTCATTTGTCATTAAGGGCATCGAATCGTCGGTTGACCCGGAAGAAATTAAAGAAGCGTTGGAACAAAAAAATTTCGTTCCTAAATAAATCTGTAATTAATATTTTAAACAAAGAAAAGGTTCCTCAACCAATGTTTAAGGTTGATCTTCACCCTGACTCTGTCAAATTAAAAAAGGGTGAGATTCATTCAATCTATAAACTGCAATACTTACTTCACCGCCGAGTAGTAGTAGAGGAACCCCATAAACGAAATGGCCCGGTACAGTGCACTAATTGCCAAGAGTATGGGCATACAAAATCATATTGTACCCTACACGCTGTCTGTGTTGCATGTGGAGAGCTTCACCACATTTCTGAATGCAAAATCAAGTTGCGAAATGAAGCTAATTTAAACAAAATAGTTTAGAAAGTCAAATTACAAACTTAACGCAAACATTGAATCAATTTATGATGTCAATGCAATCAACTCTTCAAGAGTTAGTTAAAACGCAAAACCGGCTCCTCCAAATTTTGATTGTTCAAAAATAAGTAAATTAAACATTTGTGCCTGGAATGCAAACGGTATCAACCAACACAAAAATGAAATTTCTCATTACCTGAGTAAAGAGGAAATTGATATTATGCTTGTTTCAGAGACACATCTGACTGATATGTATAATTTCTATATACCTGGATATAAATTCCATAAAACCAATCATCCTGATGGCAAAGCACATGGAGGCACAGGAATTTTAATTCGTAATCGCCTCAAACATTTCTGTTTAGAATCTTTTTCAAAAAACTATCTTCAGGCTACCTCTATTTGCCTACAAAATCATTCTAAGAATTTAAGAGTTTCGGCGGTTTATTGCCCACCTCGATTTGCAATTAGTGAGGATCAATTCAAAGAATTCTTTGATACTTTGGGAACCAGATTTTTAGCTGCTGGAGATTACAACTCCAAGCATACATATTGGGGTTCTGGTCTTGTAAATCCAAAAGGGAAACAATTATATAATATGCTTATAAAAAATCACACTTTCAATTTTGCTTCGCCTGGTCAGCCTACATATTGGCCAGCCGACCGAAGCAAAATACCAGACCTCATTGACTTTGCTATTACAAGAGGCATCGAGAGAACCCTAATCACAGCCGAAACAAAATTAGCTCTCTCTTCTGACCATTCTCCAATCTTATTTTGCCTTTTAGAAAAACCATCGTATATAGAGACCTTTAAGAAGCTAACCTCATATAAGACCAACTGGCTTAGGTACAGGAAATATATAAGCTCTCACATTCACACGAGCTACTCGATAGAATGTGAGGAACATATAGATGATGCTGTTGCCATTTTTAATTCAATCCTCTGCTCAGCAGCGGAACACTCAACGCCTTATAAGGTTGTGAAAAATACAAAAACCAGTTTTTCCACCAACAGTGAAATTGAGTTCCTCGTAGCTGAGAAGCGAAAGTTTAGGCGCGAATGGCAGCTACATAGATCACCCGCTTCTAAAGCAAACTTAAAAATTTCTACTTCTAAACTGAAGTCTGCGCTAAAAAATAAAGAAGATATAGAGCAGCAAAAATTTGTCTCGGAACTGGATCCTAATAAGAACGGCAAACAGTCCTTGTGGAAAGCTAGATAAAGTATTAAAACTCCGATGGAGAGTGAGCTGCCGATAAGAGCCAACCTTGGGAACTGGGCTCGAAGTGATGAAGAAAAAGCTGATGCTTTTGCAAATCACTTAAGCACAGTTTTTCAACCCAATCCTCCTATTCAAGGCTTTCTTCCTCCTAATTTGCCATTAAACAGCGATGTTATGCAATTGAACTTTCATATTAGCAACGTAAAGGGTGTAGTTGAAGAGATGTGTCCCAAAAAAGCTCCTGGGTGCGATTATATAACTCCCAAAATGATAAAAGAACTGCCAAATTCAGCTTTTGTCTTTTTCCAAACTGTTTGAAAAACTAATTTTATCAAAAATAATACCTAATGCAACCATGAAAAATTTATTTCCGGTCCATCAATTCGGTTTCCGAAAATACCACGGAACAATTGAACAGGTTAATAGAATCACAAATGAAATAAGGAAGGCTTTCGAACAAAGTGAATACTGTACAGCAGTTTTTCTCGACGTAGCTCAAGCGTTTGAAGGCATGAAGGCCTTCTCAATAAAAGTAAACACGTACTGCCTTTTAACGTCCACAAAACATCAATTTCTTATCTGAAAAGCAGGCTTTTAGAATTAGACATAACAGTTTTATTTCATCACCTTTAAAAATTAATGCAGGTGTCCCTCAAGGAAGCGTGCTGGGTCCTTTTCTGTACTTACTGTATACCTCTGATTTACCTATTATCGCTGGCACAACCATATCTACTTTCGCAGATGATACTGTAGTTTTAAGTTGTAGTCGTTGTCCCCTAGAAGCGGCACGAAAACTTCAACTTTATTTAAACTCTATCGAATATTGATTGCTGCTATGGCGCATAAAAGTAAATGAACAAAAATGCAAGCATGTTACTTTTACCCTTAGGTGAGGTAGTTTCCCTGCTATCACATTAAATAACACTTCAATCCCTCAATCTGAAAACGTCACATACCTAGGTATTCATATAACTATTACAACGGACGCATTCCAAAATTTTAAGAACCATTACATTTTTGGGCTTTTTGGTGATCCCGGGATTTCGGGATTATGAAATTGCAATCCCGGGATCCCGGGATTTTTCGGGATTAGGTATGATTTTTATTTTGACATTAAAAGCACTCTTTTTATTAGGATATAAGAACGTAGTTATTAAAATGTTCAATTCATATTAAACAGTCAATCGTTTTAATTTAAATTTTCATTTTATAAATAAAAATTAACAAGAAAATGTAAAAAAACGAACATAAAAATTTAAATTACAAATAATTCATAAGCCTTTACTATATTTATATGTAATATATATTAGATATGGGGCATTCTATTGTGACTCATTGGACATTTTGCTATAGATTATGACAAAACTTTGGTCAAAACTGGGTTATTTTAAGCCCTAAGTCTGTGAAAACAGTCTCGAAGAATAACTAAAGAACTCTTCTTCAATGTTAATGTTTTCTGTCTTAAATTGTTGTTTGAATAAGTGTGACTCATTGGACATGAAACGGAACGTTCTTTTTCATTTACTAACTTAAGGAAGAATTTTAGTCAACCTACTGCAATTTTATGATTTTTTTTTTATGTTGCAATTGAAGAAGTATGTGACTACAAGTGAAGCTGAACTGGATATAGATATCGTTAGTTAATTAAAATTTTCACATACACATACAAGTCTGTCGAGTCACTTTTGTGGCATTAAAATGGCACTTTTAGGGCTACTTAGGCTTTAGCTTGCATCGCTAAACCGCCACTCGAACCTAACCTAACAATTGAAGCCAGCTATTTGATGAAGAAAACATAACATTTTGAGTTTGTGACTCAACGCGACATTCTGTTCTGACTTGCGGCACAAGTATGAAATCAATGAAATTTTTGTAGTGTATCAAATAATCGAATTTTTGATGTTTTGATGATGTTCATTGTTATAAGCAACGACTCTTATGACAATCTTTGGTCACAAATCAAAGCCGCATAAGCCATCAAATTTGGACCAATTTGCCTTTTGATCAAAAATCGGTCCAAGCTGCTTCTCCTTATTGTCACAGGCATTAAGAGACGATATCATAATGAAAAGTTTTGAAGTAAAAAACCATGTCTCATAAGAAATAAAAATATAAACTGGGCCAAATTGAGATAAATACGCTAGAAAAAGTCTCCTTTAATAATTTCTTAAAACTTCTTTTAGAGATAACTAAACAATAGACATTTTACATTATGATATTGTTAAAATGGAGGTAATCGGATTTAATTTTTTCTCATTTTCTGTTTTGATATGGAATAACCCATATATTTATATACCAGTTACTGGGATCAAAAAATATTTGAGTTCAAAAAATTTTTTAAATTTGAAAGTGAAATCGCCACGCGATTGTGTAAAACCTTTATTAAAGCGACCGGCTAAAGCGACCGGCTAAATCCTAGCATTGTAACCCTTTTTGAAACGATATGCTCATTCCTTATATAATGCAGGAAAATTAAGTCAAAGAAGGCTATAGTATCAAATATTGTTGAACAAGCACCGATTTTGATCCGACTTGGCTCATTTTTGTAAGTATGCCTTTTTGAAAAAAAAAAAAAAAAAAAAATAATTGAAACAATTCTAAACAAAAAAAAATAGTCATTTCCGATGTATTTGTCGATTCTGAATACGAATCGTTCTATCAAGTACGGTTTTTGAGATATCCTTAACTAAAAGTTAAAAAAACACGATTTTTGTGGTTATATGGAGGATATACGAAATTATTTTACTATTTTCTATTAAATGCAGCACCTAGTAGTAGTATTCGTAGTAGTATCTATTCGTTGTCTTCAAAATGAGCTATGATATGGTCTTAAATGATTTTTCTATAAAAAATTACGATCATTTTGATACGGCATCATGAATTTATATCTTATTTTGAAGACACAAAATAGTGCTATATGAAGCATTCAATAGAATATAGCAAAATATTTTGTATTAATTTTGTATTTTTAGTCCCGAAAGTCCCGGGATTTGCATGGAGTAATCCCGGGATTTAATAAAGGCCGGGATCCCGGGGTCCCGGCATCGCTAGTATATACGGAATGAACACATACATCGGGACCTATGCATCCCCTTGGTTAAAGACAACAACAAGCAAAATTATGCTGAAAGATTGATGTATCATCCTTATCCATTGGCACGGAGTTCGAAGAATTTAGAAAATTTCTCCAGACTAGAAAGGAAAGATCGCCCTGCTATAAATATTGTTAGCAATGAGTCATGTTAAGGTGGCTGGGTTCTAAAATTTTATATGCAGCCGGTATCTGGCGCACACTCTTCCTACGCAGCCGGTATCTGGCGCACACTCTTTCTATGCAGCCGGTAACTGGCGCATTCTCTTCGGTGGGACTTGAAACTGGTATATGCAGCCACTGGCGCATACTCTCTATCTTGTGGCTGTTCCTGCTTTCTGAACTCATATAAGCTCTGGAGACACATTTAATATGAAATTATATATTAATTATGTATAATAATGTTATTTAGGATTAAGATTTTTAAACTTATTGTTAGTCTCCTAAGATGAGAAGATTCAATAAATGAATTCAAGTATTAAAAAAAAAAAGAGATTAAACTCGCACCTGCAACTTATTGAGGCCCAGTGTGTATGTATGTATGCATGTATTCTCCTGTAACTACTAGGAGGAGCATAGGGCCAAAATGAAATGTCTCCATGTGTCACGATCCTTTGCGATGACTTATTTCTTGCCACGACTTTCCCGATTCCTGAATTTCTTTCCGCAGCGACCTTTTTTCAGGTTTACCACGTCCTCCACTGTCTTGTGGATCCCACTCAAAGGCCTGGCGGCAGACTTCGCTGTGTGGTTTCCGGAGAGTATGACCAATCCATTTCCATTTGCGCAGCTTGGTCTCGTTTGCTACGGGCCTCTCAAATCAAGAGAGAATACGTTTTATCTCTACTTAATGCAATTTTTCTGTTATTTAAAACAAAAAAACAAAAGAAATCCCGGGATGGGTAGCACTAATCCCGGGATTTTCGGGACTGCAAAAAAGCTTGAATCCCGGGATCCCGGGACTGAAATCCCTAGTCGCCACCCATTCACTCAAAGTTTTCAAAATGCTCTAATGCCAGCGTTGTAGCGCAAGCATTATTTGAGGTATTGCAACCAATTTCGTACAGATACTTGGAAATTTTAGCGCAAGCTCTAAGCAAAAACTAAATGAATTCGAACAAAAAGACGTGGGATCTCCCATACAAGCAAAATTTTAAAACAGCGGGAGTGTAATACCCTATTCTCACTTGCCTGGTTAACCAGATGAATGCTGATTAAGCACTAACCAGGATAGTTTTCCATATAAAAAGCTTTTCGATTTGTATGGAAAAGATTAGCTAGTTTTTAAATAATTAGATCATTGAACCCAAAAAATCGGCAGGTGGCATCTCCAAATTAAAAAAATCCCAGGGAAATTATGAAATTTACTTTTCTTTTGACAAATGCAAAATGTAAACAAATAAAACATTTTTAATAAAAAGCAAATCAAAGCTAAAATCAACTAGTAAGGGTGTCACCTTTGGCCTGGCCAAACATTAAATACCCTACACAGCAGTGTTTTGAAAATTTTGCTTATATGGGAGGTACCACGCCCTCTTGTCCGAATTCACCCAGATTTTTCTCAGAGTTTGCGCTTACAATTCTTAGTATTTATGTGTATTTTGGTTGCATTATCGTGAAAAATACTCCAAAAGTGGCATTTTGAAGATATTTTTTGTATGTGCGGTAGGCGTGTCCGTTGACCGATTTCGCTCATTTTCAATCCCCCGAGATAACTTTGACGACGGAGGCTGTGCACCAAATTTCATTGAATTATCTTGCTTAGTTTACCCAAAAAATGTATTTCCACACACAGCCAGCCAGCCAGACAGACGGACATGGCTATATCGACTCAGGAGGTGACGCTGATCAAGAATATATACAGTGGCGATCAGAACTGGCTAAGTGTTGGACACTTTCATGCGTTTTTGATTACTATGGAGTCATTTTTCATTATAATGCTACCAAATCTTCAGGTTAAATGCTTCATTTATTAAAAAACAAAACGTTTTAATTCAAATTAACAAAATGCAAAACACAAAAAGGATGTGACAAAAATAACAACAAATTTTATGTAGCCAATTTTGCACGTGATCAATTGCGTCAGCGTCGCAATGTTCTTGATACCGTTATCCTCGCCGTTATATTTGTTTTGCTGAAATTTACTCTTGCTTGCTTAGCGATAAGTAAAAAGAAGTTGAGTAATTCAGTTGATTCATCGTCAAATTTGCTGTGTAATTCAAATTAAAAAGATCGTTTATATATTTTTATCAAAATGAAGAAGATCGACAAAAAGGCTGAAGATGAAATTGTTTCAATGACTGAAAACGGTCGTTCATCAAGAGAAATAGCAAAAGCTTGAAAATTTGCCATCAAACTGTGCTAAATGTCCTAAAACGACGGAATATAAAGGCTCCAAACATTACAAAAAGACGCCCATATCTACTTTCGGACAGAGACGCGTGAGCCATGGAGCGTTTATTGACTCAACAAGTAGCTAAAACACCAAAAGAAGCTGCAAAGAAGATTGAAAAGCCGGTCAGTGAGTGGACAGCACGCAGAGCGCTGAAAAAAATTGGGTTGGAGGCCGCCATCAAGCCACAAAAGCCAGCTTTATCTGACAAAAACGTGAAAGCAAGGTTGAGTTTTTGCAAGAAGTACAAACACTGGAGCGTTGATGATTGGAAACGAGTGATATGGTCTGATGAGACCCGTATTAACCGTTTACAATCAGATGGGAAACAATACTACTGGCATCGACCTCTTGAAAAGCTACAAAAGCATCAGGTCAAACAAACAATGAAGCATGGCGGTGGTAGTCTTATGGTGTGGGGCTGTTTCACATGGTGGCACATTGGACCAATGGTGAGAATATTTGGGATAATGCGTAAGGAAGACTATCTGAACATCTTACAAACCAATTTGCCAGATTTTGTTGAACTAAGCGCATATCCAACAGAAGAAGTGATATTCCAGCAAAACGGGGACCCAAAACACACCGCAAAAATTGTTCAAGAGTGGCTTAAAAATCTGGACTTCCAGCTTTTAGAATGGCCAGCACAGAGTCCCAATTGAAAATTTGTGGGCTATTCTAAAGAAACGGCTAGCATATTAAATATTAATATTTTATTTTATGTAATAAAAATTATCGCCGTGCAAAATTGGCTAAATAGAATATGTTTTTGTTTTTGTAATATCTATTTTATTTTTGTAATATCTATTTTATTTTTGTATACTTTGTAAAGTTGAATCAAAACGTTTTGTTTCTTAATAAATGAAGTATTTAACCTGAAGATTTGGTAGCATTATATTGAAAAATTACTCCATAGCAAAAAAGTGTCACCCAGGTAAAAGGTGTGAACGTGGTTCTGTGATTATCAAGATTTTCTAATTTTAGGCTGGTTAACCCCCTTACTAGTTTTAATTCATTCTTGGGTGAATTATGGGACACCATTTATTAATTGGCTAAAGGTATTGTTGATTTTCTTAAAGTTCTGTATGAAAATTTGAGAACATTTTTATATATACGCATATCTCACAATTTGTTTGTTTTCCATTGTATTTACAGTTAAAATTTAAAAAAAATAACGATAATGCGCAAAAGATATCGATTCGAATCATCATCATCGTTTGCAGTCTTGAACCTCTTACGAACTTCTTATCCTGTGTACGAGCGAATATATTTTACACCTGAACTGAAAACAAGATAAAATTTTTGAAATTCTTTGGTAAAAATGGATTTGATTTTTTTTTTAATCTAAACATTTATAGTGGTAGTGTTTCAAAAGATCGTAAAAACAAGAAAAATGTCGATTAAAATTAACTGTGATCACAAAGCGAGAAATTACTGTTTTCGTATATATTATAATAAGCAGGAGCAGAGTCAAAATCGGAAACAAAGATGCTGTGAAGTGCTGCCACAGTTTGATGCAAACTTTGCCGGTATAAGAACTGAAGAATTAAGTTTGGTTAAGATAGATAGCATGCTGTTGCAAGAGCCACAAATGTGGTGTTTTCTTCCCTTCAGAGTTCGTCTAAAATTGCGAACGGATAACTGTAGAGAAAAATCTTATTCTGCGTCGTCAAAATGCATTATGAAAAATACAGATTTATTTGACGCTATAACAGAAAAAGAAATAGCAATAAATAGAACATTCAATTGTCATAGTTACTCAGAAGTAGTAAAATGTGTTAAGTTAAAAGTTTCCTCATCCGTCGCCTCATTTTCTGCCTCAACACTTAAAATTTACAATCATAATACATTTAGCCCTAAATCTGAAAACTCAGTTGAGAAAGTATCAACAAAAACTACATTTCTATTACGAACAATTGAATTGGTGTCAATAGTTAAAAACGAAACGAAATCAGTGACAGCAGCAGCATCTAGGCCTGAACAGCGTGCCGACAACTTTTTAAATATCAATTCCAGATTTGAGTCTAGAAGACAAATTTACTCAGATCATTCAAAAGAAACAATTATTTGTAATAAAGAATGTGCTCTGATGGATAACCGCCGCCAATATATCAAAAGAAAAATTATAAGGAATACTTTCAACCGCCATAGAACTTATGAAAATAAAAATAACCTGCCATTACAGAATATTTGGCAAACTGCTCGAATATTACTGCAACACCAGCAGCACCACTTGATTAATTTATTTTTAATTATGTTGCTTTTTATGACGCGCGCGGCAAATTGTCATGGATTGCTAGAAGTTGATCCAAAATTTGTTAGCCTTCCTGCCGTGGGCCTTTTGAATGGAAATAGCGATAGCAGTAATATATTGAATAGCAACTATAACAATAACACACGTATCGGTATAAAATCGGGCTTATCATCAACAAGCACTGGTGGTGGATCTATTGTTGGATTATCAAGCTCATCTTCTGCTTTAGTTAACAATGGAGGTGGGCATTACTTAGACAAATTAGATAATTTGGAACGTAGTGTTGCCGCAGTATTGATTAAAGTTGCATACGGTACAACGTCAACAACTAAGAGAAGCATACCTGATAACAGCTATGTTCCAAGCCTAACCACAATAGCAACTCCTCCATTAACAACATTGAGGCAAGTATTGTTGTTTTTATTGATATTCTTTTAGTGAAAATGAATTTTAAAATTTTTTTTTATTGAAACCAGGTACTTAGAAAAGTCACCACATCAGCAACAGATAAATGTTCATCATCGCAACTATGAACTGGATCTGGAAAGAGATCATGCGCTGCCAACGTCTGCTCCCAATGCTGATATCTTAAAAAGTAATAGTAATCCGACTTATCCGAATCCAAATCGACATCATAATCATGAACGCGATAGGCATCGACATGGATTAGTAAACTCTACTCCATCGCCTTCAAGTAAGAAGAGAACATGCAATTTTCATTACATATATGTATGTGTACGAAAGGGGTGTGGTAGGCTTAGTGGGTATTTTCTGGGTAAGCCTCATCTAATATTATAAATGCGAAAGTAACTGTCTGTTTGTTACCTTTTCACACCTAAACCGGCTAACCAATTTCGATGAAATTTGGTATGGAGATAATAAGAGACCCTAGAATGGGCATAGGATAGTTTCTAACTCTAAAATGTTCCTTAAAAGGGGTGAAAAGAGGGGGGGTTGGTTTGTATGGCAAATCAATAATTTCTCGAATAATTTTTCTCAATTCACATAGATTTCGAAGATTTTGATGTTGTTTACATTTTGAAAAATAAATTAACAAAAAGGTATGTGTGTTTCTGTTTTAACAGCAGGGAAAGCTGCGCTGAAGCATCTTTGCATGCAAACAAGCGCATCTTTCGTGCTGAATGCTCCCTTCCATTTTGTATAGGCATGCCCGCTTTTAATGCGCATCTCAAGTGTATGAACAAGATGCGCTTCCCCTTCCTTTCCACCAGAAAGGAAGGAGATGTGCTTCCTCTTCCCTTCCGTTGGGAAATAATGAAGATGCGCTTCTTCTTTCTTTCTTGTTTCGTTCCAAAAATATATGAGCTACATAAGTGAATAAATTTTTATGAGTGTTATAGAAGCAAAGGCATAAGGGCAAGACTATCTAATTGCTGTTAGGCCACGCCATGCAACTCAAAGAACTGCCGAGACCATCGAACAAAGTCAAGCCAAAAAGGTGAAGTAACTCTTCAAGCAAAATTCCGACACTTCAGTATACGAGACATTGCTGCAACGGCAGGTACCTCAAAATCTACTATGCAAAGACTAAAGGAATAAAATACGATGAAGACCTACAGAGTTTTAAAAGTACCAGGCGCGCCCGAAAGTTATTTGATGGTTTCCGGACTAAATATGATTGTTACGTAATAGATGATTAAACACAGATAAAGGCAGATTTCAATCAGCTACCGGGACATAAATTTTATACCTGCACGAAAAACAGGGAGGTACAGAACAAATTTAGAGAGAAGAAATCACAAAATTTCCCAAGCAGTATAGTAAGTATTGTTTGGCAAGCCATATGCACATGTGGACTGGGAAGCAGTTTTTTTTTTTTTGTAACACGGTATAAAAATTTCGAAAATTGATATTGACGTCTGACTTAAAAAACGTCTTTTGCTATTTTTTTAGTAACCTCTGACTATTCTAAAGCCTCCATAGAGTGGTACCGGAGCACATTTGTTCAAAAAAGTTCGAGTCAATTAACTGCCCAGAGCTTAGGGAGAGGTATCTGACCTTCGAAATAGTATATCGATACCTTTAAGCGCTATAGCCCTATTTCCATTTTTTTAATTTTTGGGGAATGCAAAGAAGAAGATTTCAAACAGTAGTTATTTAGAATTGGTCGCTATTTTAATGTAACGATTTAAGTAATAATTTTGCCCTTAATATACAGGGTGGCTGATTCGAACTCTTACCAACTTCAGATAGACTTATCTGACAGATGGAACATGACAGCTGTCTAAAAATTGGCATGATGTTAGTTCATTCTATTGTCAACAAGTAACCAAAAGCATTTGCGCGTCAATTTATTGAAAATAAAATATTTTCGAAATGGAAATCAAACGTAATAGTGTGATTGCTCTTTATTAGGCTGGAAAATCGCAACCAGCAATTGTTCGTGAGCTGAAACATTTAAAAGTGAATAAAATGTTTGTGTATCGGACCATAACACGTTACTATGGTACCGGCAGCGTTGCCAAACGACATGGTGGTGGTCGGAAAATAACTGCAACATCACCAGAAATGGTTCGAAAGGTGAAGGCCAGAATTGAGCGAAATCCGAGACGCAGTGGCAGACAAATGGCTGCCGAGCTGAAAATATCGCGTGAACGAATGCAACACATATTGTCAAACAAGCTCGGACTAAAGGCCCTCAAGTTCCAAAAGGCGCATGATCTCACTCCTGCTCAAAAAAAAGTTAGGCTCGATAGAGCCAAGGAGTTGTTGCGTTTGCACGCCGCCGGAAATCTGTCACAAATTGTCTTCTCTGATGAGAAAAATTACTGTATCCAGCAATATGTAAACAAACAAAATTATCGGGTTTACTTGACAGAGAGGTCCTACGAAAATTTGAATGTTCGTTTGGCCACCAGGACGCAGGCACCACCGCATGTGATGGTTTGGGCTGCAGTGACTGCTGATGGGCGCTCACCACTCGTTTTTTTGGCCGCTGGCGTCAAAGTAAACGCCCAGGTGTATCGTGAATCAGTGTTGGAGGGTGCTTTACTACCGTGGGCACGCAAACATTTCGGTCGCAAGCCATGGACTTTCCAACAAGACTCGGCACCGTCACACAAAGCTCGTGTGAATCAAGAATGGTTAGAAAAAAACGTTCCTAGCTTCATTTCTGCTCAACAATGGCTCTCAAATTCGCCTGATGCGAATCCGCTGGATTTCTCAATCTAGGGTATGTTGGACAGGAAGGTCTTGACTAAAAAATACCAGAGCGTTGATGCGCTAAAAGTAGCCCTTCAACGAGAATGGCGCAAACTTCCACAAAATCAAATTCGTGCAGCATGCGACTCGTTCTTCGACCGTCTAAGGGCCATAGTTAAGGCCAAAGGTGGCCATATCGAAAATCTCAAGTAGATTCTTAAAATTTGAACATTTCCCAACAATTATAGCGTTTGATCAATAAAATCTGTGCATGGAAACTAAAAATATAGTCTTTTGAATTGGTAACACTTCGAATCAGCCACCCTGTATTTTAACATAATTTTTTATTTTAAACGTGATTGATAAAAACAAAGTGTAGAATAAATGCATCCCATACCTCACATTTTGATATGGTCGTTTGTGAATATTACCTTTTCACTAAAATTTTTTTTAATTATTTAAATATTATGAAGATTGATGCAAGTTTGGAGAAAAAATAGGCTATTGAAGTACAAATACTACGCAGACGAAGTCGCGGGTAAAAGCTATCAACTATATCTGGCTGTGTGGAAAGAGGTCTGTGCAAGTCGCGATTGCGCAAAAATCATCCCATTTATTTCAATTTATTTATTTAATACCATCTACCTTGTCAAAACTCTTACATGTGATTTTAAATTTAATTGTGAAAATAAAAGGTGTCCCATAACTCACGCAAGATTTGAATTACATAAAAAACACATGCACACAGGCAGATGACCTCTTCGGCATAGCTGGCACACCCGCTCTCTTGTCAAAATTCTCCATGACCATTTTGTATATGGTGTCCCATAATTCACGCAAGATTTAAATTTTCCGCCATTTATGCAGAAAAGTGTTGCTAACTAAAAAAACTGACAGTTGACAGTTTAAGGTTAGTAAAAATTTAGAACTACACGAAAAAACAACGGGTTTTCATTTCATAATGTTCTGTGCGAAATTTTGCAAACTAGTAGCCACAGAGAGTAAAAATAAGGTATAGAGGTGGAGTTCGATCGAGCATGTCAATCAAACATAAAAACCACCAAAATTTATTGAGGTATGAGAACTCTCTACTTCAAGGTTAAATGAATTTTTATGAGTGCAAAGATGTGGCACTCTTTTAAGCAAAATTAATTTTTTAGCTGCCAAGTCATCATAAAATTTAGCGTTAGATTTCTATAAAAAAAACCAAAATATATAAAAAAAAAAAAATAAACATAAGTACCCTAACTCATTCACACATGCGCAGATGTGGCACTCTTTTTAGCGAAATTCATTTTTCAGCTGCCAAGTGATCATAAAAATTAGCAAGTCGATTTCTTTACAAAAAAAGATGCGCAGTTTAATCTGCAGACCATTTGCATTTCATTCCCTCCTACGTAGCAGTTGTTGTATTTGCAATTCTTTTTTCTTGTTGGTATATTTTGTTTGCACGTTTTTTTTTTGCTATGATCGTTAATGGTTTTTTTCTCAGAAGGAGTTTGTGTTTTCATTTTTTGTTGCATTCTTTGTCTGTTGATACAAATCCTTTTGAAGCCAAAAAACAAGTTTAGCCGGCGCGCAGGAAATTGAATAGGGTCAGAATTGATAAGTTAAACATTATTTTTACATTTTGTTTTCTCGTTGCTGCTGCAAAATTTTTTGTTTTTTCAGAATTTTATAATTTAACACTCTAGTGTCCAAGCTCTCGTTTCGTTTCGATATAAGAGGTAAAAATTAGATAATAAATTTTTTCTAACAATAAAAAGATGGTTTTAAGGAGTTGAAACATGGACAACTAAAATGTGTATCTGAGCAAGAATGTATTGTGTTTTATGAATTAAACACTATTCTACTGATTTAAATGGAATTTCATAATTCATCAGTATCTTCAAAGAGAAATGGTCCTAAGCTGGCCCTCCAAAAACCAAATTGTTAACATGTACCTATCTGTAAAAATATTAGACCCAGATGAATGATATTTTTTGCATACCATACTCGTATGTAAATGATATCGGGAAGAATAACATTCACTGGAAAAACGTGCCACGACTGCTTCACGTTCTAATTATTAGGTACAAATATCTGCTTATGCTTATGCCATATGTATATGCATTGGAATCTGATGATCCCAAAAGGTGGTCATGGGCAATAAAGGGTTAAATTTCATTTTTGCGTCGTTGCCAAATTTTGAAAAGCACAAAAAGGAATTTGTTTTAATTTTTAACTTCAGGCTCATGTTGTGAAAATAATCTAAGTGATATATTCACTTTTTTGGGAAACACATCTAAAAGTTCACGTTTAAATAAAAAAATGTTACATATAATTGTTAACGTGTTAAGTAACTACTGAAATTAACTTTACATAAATTGCTATTTTACCAAAATAGCTTATGTCGATTTAAGAAAAATCACGAAAAATTTTATATTTTCCAGTATTCCTGGGTAAAATTTTCCTCTGTATTTTTATGTAATTGTTAAGTTTTTTCTGCAAAAATATGTTTGTTAAATTTAGTAGATTAAAACTATTTTCAGTCATGCAAGACTACGTTAGTACTGCCGCAGTAGCATAATTTATATTCACATAGTGCACCTTCTGGGAACACTGTTCTAATCACATAGATATAAATGCGACAATTGAAGCGCGATATTTAAGCAAAAAGTGCGGTAATAGGCTTAGTGTTGAGCATTATACTATGCGATGCACAGTGCAACCAAGTTAAGTTGCATTTCCGAAAACACCTTATATGTTATTTTACTGTTTAGAATTACATATCTGCAGACATTTGACAAAACAACCTAACTCGAAATTAGACAATTTTCTAAGATTTTAATCAATATATATAAAATTAAAATATCTCTATGACTTTTAGTTGCAGAGATATAGAATCGAAATGCAACCTATCTCAATGTACAAATGCTTTTTACAAAACAACTTAAGTCGACATAAGAAAAGGGTGTTTTTCTTCACAAAACATCTTAAGTCGAGATAAGATACAGGTTAAATGACAAAATAATTTTTGATAAAAGCACTTCTTCGAAATAAGTTACTTTTCCTATGGAAAAAACTGAATTTCTTAAATCAAAAAATATTTGACAAAAACATCTTATTTCAACTGTATTAAAAATTATTGACCTTAGAGCAAAAAAAGTTACTGTATTCATGAATAATCTTTTATATTTGTTCCAACTCTTACACAAACAGAATTGAGAAGCATCAAAGTAGTTTTTAAGCTCTCCTGGAAAGTTGTCAATTTCGAGTAAGGTTGTTTTGTCAAAAGTCCACAGATATTATCTTTGCAAATTGACATAATTTGGTCTATATTTAATAAAAAAAAGGTTTTATGTGAATATCCGGGAAATGGTTTGTTTTAGGCAAAATTCGTATCAAACAAACGACGACTTCACTCAACTTCAAAGAAGACAAAGACAAAATCAGCAATATTTATTCGTTAGCGATCGGGAAGAGGCAATAGTTTATTTATTTATTTCAATTTTTACAATTTTAAATTTCATGTCAATTTGTGCAATAACTTGTGTCGTTTAAAAAGATTATTTGAAATTCATTTATTTATTACTTAATGTTGTCTTGTCGGTGGAAAATCACTGTTTGATTTTAAATGTAACATTGTAAGTGTTTTACAAAGCTATACTTATTATAGCTGCTAAACTTAATTTTAAAGAAGAGAAAAATGTAACGTTCGTTCTATATTTATTTTTCGTTGCAGTGTTTTATAAATAAAATAAACCCTGAAGAAGTGGGGAACTACCCACGAAACGTTGGTTAAATAAAATAAAATAAATGTTTTAATTTATTCAAACTAACTTGACCATTAAGCCTGAAATTTTCATTAATATTACCTGAAACCATTTAGCTGGAAAATTTTGAGATCTAAGACTTTTACTTCAATTACAAAGGTCGCACAGTGATGCGATTAGTACAAGCTAGACGGAAAATATTCGAAATCGAATTTTTACATTCCGAATATGAAATAATATCAGAAAATATATAATTAACACATAAGTAATTTTTTACTTACCTCCGCTTTCTACATAAAATACCAAAAATCGTCAAAGTCGGCCTAAAAAATGATGTTTTACGAATTTGTGTCCATGAAATTAGTTGCTATTTTCACAATTTTTTTTTAAAACTTCCCAATATCGAAAAGAGTTGAAAATCGGCACACATTACGGCCAAGATATGTTTTATGGAAACGTTATAAATTCAAAACCAAATCTTTTAAAATGTTGGTGCTATAGAATAGAATTTAGGGAGATAAATGTGTAAAAACGCCAAATTCTGCAAAACATTTTGGAAAAAAAAAAAAAAAAATGGTCACACCATATTTCTGCCAAACTTTTTTTATTTAATCAGTGTTATGTCTACTTTAAGCCCTGGATGCCTAAGTGCGCAAATTTACCTTTGACTTTTTTTCTTAATCTATATGATGGTACTAAATTAGGCTCTGCCCGTATTGTCTGAAATATATATAATTTTAAGTCGATGAGACTTTTTGTGGGGTTTAAATATTTGTAATATAAAACACAATATTTTAACACTGAAAAAAACAAAAAAAAAAAAATAAATAAATACACGAAATAAAAAAAAACCTATTTTAGTGAAGTGTAAATTACTCTCAAAAACGAAAAATTTGGATAAATATTTTGGTAAATAAAAAAAAAAATGGTCACTTGATATTTTCACCAAACTTTTTTTTTTCAACTGAGTATTATGTCTGCTCTAAGCACTAGGAGTGCCTAAGTGCGCAAATTTGACATTGTATTTTTTTTTTTTAATTTTTTTGATTGTCCTAAAAATGCTATTAATTTAAATTTCAAATCCAAGTTCCGAATATTTTTTCTAAATATAATGAATGGTTTTTGGGTAATTTCATTACACAACACGTTATGTTAATACACAGTAAAAAAAATTCAATTAAAGAAATAACAATTAGAAAAAATAAACGTAGATAATCCGAGAAAAGCAATAATTATTATTCTTTTGCACAATGGTAGACGGTAAGATAGCAAATCACCTTTCGTCTCATAAGTCAACACAGTCGTGTAATATATGTGGTGCCATGCCAAGTGAGATGAATGCTATACAAAATGTTAAAGAACCTCGACCAGAATTTTATTGTTATGGTTTATCAACCCTTCATGACTGAATCAAAACGCTTGATTGTATATTGCATATTGTGTACAGGATGGATGTTAAAAAATGGTCAATTCGTGATAGCAAAGATAAATTACACAGTCCTGCATTGGTTTTCCTCTCTGAATTTTAAAGAACGATTTCTATAGATTTAAGTGTGCTGATTACGAGAAAAATAGTGAAAAAATTCCAGCACGTCACAATTTTCAGTGATTTAAGTTTTACTTAAGTGCCTTTTTTGTATATACACGCCTATACTACTGAACGTATCAAAACCATATTTGCACCAGATAATTTTTTGGTACTCCAACCTATTTATAAGAAATATGGGATCGATAGGGCAAGGGGGTGTTGTATCCCTCATACAAAAAAAAAACTCAAAATAATTGAAAATTTTATTTGAGTCGCTCCTACGCCTATACCAGTAAGTATATTGAAACCATATTAACAGCATATATCCGCCTGATATTCCGACAGATTTGTCTTGACAATAGAGGTAATCGAATAAAAGTACGGTGTGCTCGCGGTATGCAAAGAAAACATACCAAAAACAAAAAAAAAAAAAAACCATATCTACTAACTTGACCTGCATTATAAAACTTGATATCTGGATGAAAATTATGCATAACATTTATCTTGATCGTACGGAGAGCACCAAAAAAATATATGGTGAAAGGATGGCTTAAATATGTTGAGTATTTTAGGAGTAATATTGAAGAGTACGTAAGCACAAACGATTGAATTAATAAGTTTTCAAATGCTGCACAGACGAACAAGGGTACTCCTCTTAAAATCACAAGAGTGTTTTTTAATGTATTTTTTGATGTTGAGCCCAAATCCGTTAACAAAATTGCGTCAGAATTTTGAGAAAATTTAAAATAACAGTGAAAAACACACGATTTTCCATTATTTTTGAAGTTATCAAAACTGGAATATCTCAAAATTCTGACGTTTTGGAAAGAAACCAAGTTCAGATTCGTGATTAGGAGGTCACAAACCACCATAATAAGCTTCAAAAATCAAGAGAGAAAAAAAAGTGTCGAATTTGCAGGCCTGTGTTATCCGTGGAAACTAGAAAAAAACAAATTCAACTTCGATTTAAAAAAGAAATGGGTCTAGTTATAGATAAACCCAAGCCAGGTTATGGCTCCTCAAACGATGGAAACACTGCCCGACGATTTTTTAAAAAATATGAACAAAGCTCTGCGATAACTGGAGTAGACGAGAAGCTTATAAAAAGATTTTATATAATTCTAAGCTGTATCTCTTCTGGTTATAATATAGATATTTCTGCCTTCGAAATTTATATAAATGAAACTAAGGCATTATATATACAACTTTATAGCTGGCATTTTATGCCGGTAACAGTTCATAAAATCCTCTGCCATGCTAAAGACATAATACAACAATGCATCGTTGGAATAGGGCAATTATCTGAAGAGGCTCGCAACAAAGACTGTAGGCGTTTTCGTTTGACAAACACACGTAAAAGCTCAAGGGTAAATACAAATACGGATTTAATGAATATGCTTCGTATCAGTTCAGATCCTTTGGTTGATTCCTACCGAGAGCAGCCCCTTACAAATGTCCGCAAATTGCATCCGGACATATTAGTTTTTCTTGTTGTTGCTGATCCATCGGAAATAAGAGGAGTGCACTCAAATAATGCTTCAAGTAGCGAAGAGTGGTCCGATCCCGATAGCAATTCTTTATCATCGTATTCAAGCTAAATGTTGTCCAGCTTATGTTGTAAAAAATATGAAAAAATAAACTATTAGTGCCTTAGAAATCAAATATTACACGTCTACTTTAAATTTCGTTATTGCAAATTTTTTCGTTAGTTATGATGCAAGATTTATTTCAGTTGTATGGGAGGTACCACGCCGACTTGTCCAATAGTACTCAAATTTTTTATAGATTTCAGAAACTACATAAGACCCATACACCGCAAATTTTGTAACCGTAACTTATTCCGTTCTTAAGATGCAGCCCAAAATATATTGTAGTTGTATGGGAGGTACCACGCCCACTTGTCCAATAGTACTCAAATTTTTTATAGATTTCAGAAACTACATAAGACCCATACACTGCAAATTTTGTAACCGTAACTGATTTCGTTCTTAAGATATAGCCCAAAATATATTGTAGTTGTATGGGAGGTACCACGCCCACTTGTCCAAACTACGTAAAACCTATACACTTAAATTTTTGTAACCATAGCACATTTCGTTTTTAAGATATAGCGCAAAATGTAAATAAGTTGTATGGGAGGTGCCACACCCACTTGTCCAAAATTTTTGAAATATTTTGTTTTGTACTTTTCCATACTTAAAACATAAAAAACTGCAAAATAATAGTTTTTTCCGTCTAGCATGTACTAATCGCATCACTGTGGGTCGTCGCTAAAAAAAACAAGATATTATAAAAAAGCCTATTTTGTATTAAAGTTGGATCAAAATTATATCATTTTGTAAAGACAATTAGGGTATTTCTTGAAACGAGTAAATGCCTCGAAAACCTTGTAAACTCAAAAAACTGTCAAAATTCGTATTGATTGTCACAACTATTTAGTACCCTAAATATGTTTTTTTAACACTAAAATAAAGTACCTATAATTTGCGAAATTCAACCTTCCTTGAATATAAAGTAAAGTAAAATTCAGCACTTCATGCATCAACAACTAAATATTTTATAACTGTCATATATTTATCTTTTAATTTATTTATTGAAACAAAGAATATATCACTTAGACCATTTTTGTAATATGAGCATGAAATCAAAATTTTATAAATTTATTTCGTTGTTCTTTTCGAAATTTGGTAACATAGTTGCAAATGAACAAAACCATCATTCCAATAACAAAATAAAAAAAAGCTATTCATAGAATCAAAAAAAAAAAAAAAAAATAAATAAATAAACAATCCCCGCAGCAGCAAACAAAAAATGAAGAATAAAGCGAAATATTATGTACCCTATACCGCACACAATAAAAGTTCCGTCTACCTCTGAAAATTTGCCTTTTAATTCAAACGATTTTTTAATGAGTATATACAGGGTAAGCGGGAATCGGTAGAACACCGGAAAATGTAAAAATCTTGGGACTATTCGGAACTACTTTTCTTAGTACCATTTTCCGAATCGGAGATATAGCCATCGGAAGGTTGGGACATAGCTTTATCAAAACCGGTTTCAGTTGCGAATCCCTTAATGGATTTTAATTATATTGGTGTCATATGAAAATTATTTTAATTGGCTACAAAATAGTTGCAGTTAAATTTTAAATCCGAGTCAAGCTTTTTGAGATATGGCTGGTTTTCGAAAATTTTGACAAGTTTTTTTTTTTTCAAAAAGTCTTATTAACTCATAACTTTGGTAACAAAATATGAAAGCCTAATCTATTTCCTGTTATTTGATATGCAATTTGTCTTTGATTTCCTTCATTAGCACTTTTTTTTTATATAAAAACTAAAAAGTAAAACAAAGATATTTTCATGAGAATTCGCAAAACATTACAATAACACCGAAAATTCGCCATATTTCGAAAATCACTCGGATTTTAAACTTTTGTGTTCCGATTTTGAAGCCAATTAAAATACCTTTGATACGATACCAATATTATTAAAATTCATCAAAGAGTTCTGAACTTATACCGGTTTTCATAAAGCTATATCTCGATCTTCCGATGGGTATATCTCCGTTCGTTTTAGGAATTTCGAAAAATGGAACTAAGAAAAGTAGGTTAGAATCTTACATTTGACGGTGTTCTACCGTTTCCCGCCTACCTTTTATAATTTTCTAAACCTAAAACGGCTCATTCTCTGCGTCTCAAACGATTGGACAAAGTGAATGTAACCTAAGTGTAGGGTGTAAAAACAATGTTTAATTTATTAATTTTGACCCTATTAAATTTTCTGCGCGCCGGTTAAACTTGTTTTTTTGCTTCAAAAGGATTTGTATCAACAGACAAAAAAAGGAACAACAAATGAAAATACAAACTCCTTCTGAGAAAAAAACCATTTACGATCAGATCAAAAAAAAAAGTAAAAACAAAATGTACCAACAACAAGAAAAAAGAATTGCAAATACAACAACTGCTACGTAGGAGGGAATGGAATGCAAATGGTCTGCAGATTAAACTGCGCATGTGTGAATGAGTTAGGTAATGTTTATTTTTTTACATATTTTGGTTTTTCTCAAAGAAATCGACTTGCTAATTTTTATGATCACTTGGCAGCTAAAAAATGAATTTCGCTAAAAAGAGTGCCACATCTGCGCATGTGTGAATGAGTTAGGGTACTTATGTTTATTTTTTTTTTATATATTTTGGTTTTTTTTATAGAAATCTACTTGCTAAATGTTATGATGACTTGGCAGCTAAAAAATTAATTTTGCTTGAAAGAGTGCCACATCTTTGCACTCATAAAAATTTATTTAACCTTGAAGTAGAGAGTTATCATACCTCAATAAATTTTCGTGGTTTTTATGTTTGATTGACATGCTCGATCGAACTCCACCTCTATACCTTATTTATACTCTCTGTAGCCAAACTAATTATTTTTGAAATATTGTTTAACAATGAAAACGCGTTGTTTTTTCGTGTACTGCCAGCTGTCAAAGTGTTTTTTTTTTTTGCTGGCAACAGTTTACATCAGCAATGGCGGCAAATTCAAATCACCGTTAAGAAACTTTCCTGCAAAATTTTTTCTGTCTAGAATGGAATCTTTAATGTTTTTTTTTTTAATATATTTGCTATGCCTGCATTAAAGCGTTATTTATTTACTACTGTACGGGAAATTCGGGAATTGTACGGGAATTTCATGTGTACGGGAAATGCACGGGAATTTTTAGCAATGAAAAAAAACCAATAAATTGAAATAAATTAGAGTTTTCTAACTGAGTATAATATTCTCTATTACTGCCACCTCTTTTCTATATATGTATATTTAATTATTCGGCCTATCCGGAATATCTTTACTATTTTATTTGATGTTTAATTTGCTTAAAATTTTCAACAGTGCCAAATACAATAAAAAAGAGCAACGGACAGCTTCCAACTGTTCCCTTATATCCTGGTGATATGCCATCTTATTCTCCACCAGCTCGTTCTTTTTTCACGCCACCACTACCACCCGAATATCAAAATCCTTTTGCTGATAAACCTACACTTAGAGGCACCAACAACGAAGGTGTTATTGCCAATACGGGGTCTTATATTAATCGTCGTCCTATACCACCACCAAGTTTAATGCCTGGACATGAGCGAATACCTTTTCGACCCCCAGACTTAGCTGGGTCTTCTGTAGTGACTCTTGCATCTGGTGTTGCCGGAACATACTCGCCCTCTACCGGTGTAAATCCATTTGGTCCATCACATCCTGTTGGTATTGACGCTGATCGTAAAAAAGCTCTTAACACTCCATCGAGAGGAATTGCCGGCGGGCAACCAATAAGTCACTCAAATGGAGTTTTTAATAATGGCACCAATAATCAATTTTCTCAAGAAACAACCACTCAAGTTGGAAACTACGGTGGTGGTGGTAGTGGCTTTAGCTCTGAAAATCAACCAACAATCAGCACTCAGCATAATACACGGAAAGAAGTTCTACCAAGTATACGACGTATACTTAGTGGTTCGAATGGAAATAAGGGTGAAATACCGGAGGTTATTTTAAAACAAGTCACTTCACGGCCTGTGGTCAACTACCATCAACCTCCTTCTTCTCCAGTAGTTTTGATTGATAGCATATCGCAAGACAATAAATCCGAAGACATTGCGGGTGGCTTGGTTTCTAGTTCAAATATAAACAAAAGTAAAAATAACAGGGATGGTGGTAATGGAAGTGAAGAAGAAGAGCGAGAAAGTTCAGTTTCTGGGAATGGTAACGAAAAAAAACTGCATTCAAAAACAAAGATGTCAACTAAATCTGCTGAGTATCCGAATGAGGGTTTTCATCAAATTAGCAGTGTTAATAGTTCAACACCTTCAAGTGCAACAGCCTTAAGAGAGGTAGCAACATCAACGTATTCAACAACAATTGTGGTGACACCTTTGCCTACCAGTAGCAGTAGTAGTTCATCGTCGTCAATTGCTGCTGCTGCAGCTGCACATGCTACTTGGGCAGTAGCATGGAATATTCATGTATATCTCTCAGTTATTTTATTTACTATTTTAGGTGTATATTCATTTTATAAAATGCTGACCTATAATAAGTTAACACATTTATTTGCGCAGTCATATTTTGTTTGCATCCATCTTATTTTAATTCTAATCTGTACAGCTCGTATATTTTATCTATGCTATGACGCCTATAATTATCATTCCACATTTCACATATTTGTATCGGAAATTTTACTCAACTTGCCAGCTACATTCCTAACAATATCATTTTCAGTACTAATGCTATTTCTGTTTTTAAAATCACTTAATCATAAAAATAATCGATACTCAGCCCTTATACGCCCGCTTACAGTTATTGTTGGGTGTGGTGTGCATGTCGTGCTCTGCATTACACTGCATTATGTCGAATCGTATACGATGCAAAATCATCAACAGCATTTGTATTACCAACAAACATTCTATCGTCAACGCCAACAAGCGCAGCAATATGCTGCGGCTGCCGCTGCTTCTTCGCCTACAACTTCTAATGTACAAACACCACTAAACGCTCCTCCTGCTACCCCATATAATAACCATCATACGTATACTGCAACGGTGCCACCGCCCAGAGTGCTATCGTTAATATGTCAAATAATTTATATTTTTATATGCCTTAGTTTAGGCCTTCTATATCTGTACATATATCGTATTCTTAAGAGGATATTGCGCAGTAAATCGCAAAATTATATACACGGTTATCAAAATTTGTCCTATGCTATACATATAACAATCGCCACTGCTCTGCTGTTTGTTCTGCTTGCCGCTTTACAAATATTCGGTGCAATAAGTATTTCCATAACGAGACCACTAATAATGCAGGTAACTTCTGAAATGGACTGGCTTGATTGGGGCTATCAGTTTTCTCTAAGGTTAATTGAAATTGCCATTATAACGCTAATGTCATGGGTAACCGGTCTTAAGACAAGTGGTGGCAGCTTGGATGCTGCTGTAGGTGGCGATCCACGTGGAATTGGTGGTGGTGCTGGATCGGGTGGAAGCTCTGGTGTTTTTGGTTCAACAAGTGGAGCTGGTGGTGGTAGCCGTGAAAAGCACACCAGTCATCACCATCATCATCATCATCATTCAAATGTCGCTGGTTTCTTTTTGCCCTGCACATCAGGTTCAAGCCAAGAACAATTTGAAACTGATTACCCAGCCGTTTGTAATGCTAATACCAACTTGCACACATATACGATGCGTACTGGTAAATTGATTTACGATGACAGCTTTGCCTTAAACTCTCTTGGAGGAAGTGGTGGAGGAGGACAAGTTTTGTCTGGTGGTGGGCGAAACTCTGAATTTCAATTGCAGCAACCAACTTATCAGCGGCCTTACGACGCTGGATCCTTGCATTGTTCCGTAACGAATCATAATAATGTTGAATTCCCAGCACAAGGCGCTCAAAGTAATAATCATTATCACCATCACGGACATCAGTATATTGATTACTTGACTGATGCTACGACAGACCACTATGAAAACCCAAACTTTGAGTTACGTAGCAATGGTTCGACGGCAGCTAATGCTATGCAAAAACTAACTGCGCAAACATCCACAACTTCGACATCAGCGTCATGCAGTGGTGGATCCGGAACTTCAGCTGCATCACAACAACAAATGTTACTACTGCAAAGTGACAGCTGTTATTCTGAGCCTATGCCACAAAACAGCTACAATACATCGTCAAATTATGAATTTAATAATTTTGAACGTCCAAATTTTGGTGGCGGTGGTGAAGTTGGCGTTGATATTGGATCACATCATCCACTGCGTGACAACTGGTCAGATCACCAGACGCAAACGTCATCGTCGTCATCAAGAATACGTGATAAAAAATCTTCCACACATTTAGAACGTGTCGCTTACGAAAATCCTGAAAGACGTAGCTCAAACTCTACGCATTCTTGTACTAGTGGCGGTGCACGCTATGCTAGCTATAATTGTTATGAATTGGGTAACACGAATAATGTGAGGAAGAGCGGAACGTTGAATAATATTGCAAGCGGTGGTGGTATACCCAATGGACGAAATGTATCACTATCTTCAGGAGTCTTGATTGCGGCTTCTCAACGCGCGTCTGGCGTGCATACGTTGGAAATTGCAGACAGATATCATTATCAGCAACAAACACAGCTGCCACATAAAAATCATAAAGGTGGGCGAAATGTTTTGCTAGGCATGGGTGTTGGAAGCTCACGGGAAAGTCAACGGGAGTTAGAGCACGATCTTGACTCTGAACGTGACGAATTCAATATTGAACGTTCGTCACTTGAACGTGCTAGCAACCATTCAATTTTGCAACAGCAGCAAAATGCATTGCACAATTCCGATGACGACATGATGTTACCAAGTAGTAATGCAGAGTGTACGAATTTAATAAGTAATGGTGATGATTCTTGTATGCCAAACAAAGACAGCAATTTATTAGCTGATGGCAATACAACGGATCAAAACATTAGCTCCTCTAATTCAACAAATTCCGCCATTGGTGTAATAAATGGGAATGAACAGCGTCTTCTAAGCAAAACTCCACACTATTTACCCACTACACACTCCCACACACATGCACATTCAAATAATACATTTTCAAATCCCATTGTAAGTCATCATCTTCATCATGGTGCCTCCTCAACTGCAAATACTGTTATTTCACCTTTTAACCATAACTCATTCCATAGCTCAGGTGGTCTCGATTCAGTTGCATCCGCATCTTCTTCTACTAACTCGGCTGAGTCTTCAACTACATCAGCAGCCGAAAGTGCTACAAGTGGTAGCATGCTCGTAGCTGAACATGGCTTTGTGCGGTTTCGAGCGCTAGAAGATATAAATAATGCTCAAGGTGTTGGTATACACAACGCATCAATACGTAATCAAAATAGTAGAAATGTTGCTGTAGCAGAGCAATCTCAGCCAATTGTTGCGCAAACTTCATAATTTTCTCTCTTCATTATGTTCAATTCCTTTTTAAATTAAAGTTAACTTTAACTATTTATTAATCATGCTTTGACTTTTGTAAAATAAATGAGATATTTAATTGTATTTCCCTTGAAAAATGAGCAGTTATGTATGTGTGTGCTTGTGCTTTAATAACAAGATTATAGTTTTCGGCGTCCACTCCGAGTTAAACCTTTTCCACTTCTTATTGATCCTTTTTTAGATCAAATAAACTACCAAATCAAAACAAACCAAATTAAATTAAACTTATTCCAAATCAGACTAACCTGTTTTTTCTTTTTAAGTGTATTTTTGCCAAGTTTGATTTGATTTGGAAAAAATAAAATTTGATTTGAAAAAATATTATGATGTGGTAAAAGTTTAACTTGGTGTGGAAAACCTGTAGCAAATTATTTTCTCTTCCATAATAATTAACAAGTTATGTTTATGGGAAACTTAGAAATATGAAGAATGCCAAGTATTTGTTAAAACGGAAAATTTTTTATGTGACCCTCTTTTGATTTTGATATAGCAGCCATTCCTTGCCTAGCGTAACAAGATTTGCCATACCCCCTCTGATTTTGCTGAAATTTGGTACATGGTTTCGTATTATGCCTAAACTGATAGAAATTAAAAGAAATTTTTGAACTAAGGCTATAAAGTGAAAATTTCAAAATATTAAAAATAAATATATATTAACTCGTAAACCGGTATAGTTACCACCTATTTAATGGGCCTTATCGTAAATCTGAAAGGAGTTTTCATTCTCGAGAATATACTCCCTCTCTGAGATGGAGCACTAGATGTAGTGAATATTTTATGAATGGAAACTCCCCTTCCTGCAGTAAAGTTTTTTATTCTAATTTCGGTGACATTTTCAGAAATAACCAGTTCGCAAAGCTGACTTTCTAAGACCGTAGACATTTTGCACAAAAAAGCATATGGCAATGCTGAGTCTTTCCAATATCATTGACAGCAACCAGTTTGCAACGCTGACTATTTCAAAGACCGTAGACATTTTGCACAGAAAAAGAAAAACATTTGGCAATGCTGTTTCCCACTGGGTTTTGACATTAAATTAAAAAATAAAGAGATAAACAAACAATTACATCTAGATTAAATTTGTAAAAAGTTAATGTTTTACTTTTTTAATTAAAAAAAAAAAATTATTTTTAAACATTTTAGTGGATTTTCATAATAAAAAGTTAAAAAAAAAAAAAAAAAAAAAATATTTAAGTGAATAGTAGTTTTAGTAGAACCTGCGGTATAGGTTGGAAACGCTTTGTTGAATATTCAAAATTTTAGTGTCAAATGAAAGCTATTTCAACAAATTGTTGTACTAAAGTTTTTAATTTGTCAAACGTTATTTAAAATTATTCATTTATACATTAGTATTCCCTAGGGGAGTAAATTTAAGCAATAAACGTGAAAAAAATCCCTCCCAAACTATTGGCGATTGCCTTAATTTTCCAGTGAATTTTCCCCTTCCAAAATTTTTTTTTGCTATTGCAAACTAGGGAATAAGAGAATAAATTCTCGAGAATATTTATTTACGATAAGGAAAAGTGATTTTGTCTTTTTTCCAAAAAATTACAGAAAATCTTTAAAGAAGAAAAGTGGTTAAATAGTACTTTTTACCATATGGCTGAAAACTTACTTTTGCTAATAGCCTGATTCACAACCTTTCCAAAATAGGTCAGAAAAATCGGTTAAGAAATGTTCTAGTTATGGACCATTTTTGTGAGTTTTGTGGAAAAGTTTTGGTTAATTGCATGTTTTGGAAAGTTCAGAAAAATCAAAAGCGTACTATTTACCATTTTTTTCATATGAAAGATGATTTTTTTTTTCTTTCCAAAAAAGATATTTTTGAAGGTCAAAATAGTAAGTAATGGAGCCATTTCTATCAGTTTAGGTATGAAACGAAACCACGTACCAAATTTCAGCGAAATCGCAGGGGGTGTAGCAAATCTTGTTACACTAGACATCAAATGGCTGATAGGCATTTGAGATAGTGCAAGGCCACCAGACCTTTAGTCTGCGCGTCTTAAGCATTTGTTGACGAATGCTCGCAGTTTATTCATGAGCTTTTCGGTCCCAGCTAGGGCTGTCATTTCGATCAAGAATGGGGCATTTTGAGCGCGTTAATTTTTATAAGATCTAATTTTAAGAAAAAACCCAGAAATTAAAGGCGTTATACATTTTCATTTGAGTTTAATTGCAATCATTACAAAATTTTTCTGTTTTTTTTGTTGAAATTACATAATATATGTAACATTATTTATTTTGTGATAGAACAACGTTTAAAATTTAAACACTCATTGTTTTAGAAACATTCGTTTTATTAAACGCAATCCCGGGATAAGTAAAAGCCCAAAAATTGACATCCCTAGTCCCAACTCATGTTTCGCACCCTTGTAACAACACCAATTTGAATTTAAAATATGGACTTCCATTTTGACGGAGCAGATTTTTTTCGGTTGAGCAAACGCATTTGATATGTGATTGAGAAAATGTCCTGTTTTGGCTCGGCGTTTTCATTGTCATATTTGCCAATCCAAAAAGTGTTACGTCTGGATGGTTTAAGCTTCATACTTTTGTTCTTGAATGCATTGATACATAAAACAAAAAATTTGTGCAAGCTGCTGCACTATAAAAAATGTAACAAAATCAAATTTTCGACAAACCATTAACGAAAAACTCGAATACAGGGTCCGCCATCTAACGTTTTTTTTTTCAACTAGTGCTTATTTCGTGAATGGTAACACTTAGCTCATGTCTGATTTGACAGATAATTAGTTTTATCCTTCCGCTGAACGCTGTGTATACGCTTGGACAACGCTTCGCTAAGTGGGCCTGCGATCGACTTGCAGAAGATACCGATTTTGCCAAAAAAATCATCTTTTCAGATGAAGCTCATTTTGATCTTGGCGGGTATGTAAACAAGCAAAATTGTCGCATTTGGGGCACAGAAAACCCGCACACCCAAAAAAAGCGGCTGCACCCAAAACGAGTCACTGTTTGGTGCGAATTTTGGTCCAGAGGCATAATTGTGCCATTTTTCTTCGGAGTGACCGTTACAGTCAATGGCGATCGTTAACGGGCCATGTTGAACGAATTTTTGTTCACAAAAATTGAAGAGGAGGATATTGGCAACATTTGGTTTCAACAGGACGGCGCTACGTGCCACACAGCCGAAGCTACACTCAATTTTTTTATAGAATTTTCAAAAAAAAAAAAGTTATTTGGCGGACCCTTTACTTAAGATGCAATAAATTCAATTAAGTAGGCATGTGAGGTTTCTTTTTTTTAAAAGGATTCAAAATGTTAATTCACAAACAAAAAAATTTGAGTTTAAGCATGCGAATTCATCATTATGGTAAACATCCTCCTCTATTTTCAAGTTTAAAACTGATAGATAATTCTTTTATCAAATGAATGAAAATGGGCATCAGTTAAAATTTTTGTGAATAATTTGTGTAAAATACAATTTTTAACTCTGCATTTTCAAGTCAAGGCAAAAAAAAAAATTAAAGCAAAAACTAAAAGAAAAACGCAGTTTCTGTTTTTATTGAAAATAAATTTTAAATATAATATTAAAAACTAAAACAAAGATTTGATAGGATGCAAATCATAAAACATTATTTCATTGGCATTTACATTTATTATTGCTTTTTGGGAATTTCATGTTTTGAAAAATTGTATAATAGTATAAAAAGTTTACAAAATAACATACTTAATTTAATGTTCCGTTAATATAAACATATTTCTGCTTTAGGGCGTGATTATGAATGTGCTCAGAATGTACTGCAGCGTTATATATTAGCGTATCGTAACGTAACTTCATTGCAATTTCTCTGCGCGTCTTGTACCGCAGACAATTCATATTTTGTATTTGTTCTTTTTTTTTTTAATCTTTTTTGCTTATTTTTTTTTTTTTTTATATTTACACATGTATATTTCATTAATGTTGAACCCATGATATTTTAGTTTTGTATATTCTTTCTTGAGTAGAGAGTAGAATAGAATTTTACGCTACGCTACGTTACGATTACAGCCATACCTAAATTTGAGCGTTATTCAAACGTCAGTATTATTTTACCGTCTGTTTCTGTATGATCCATGTTAATTGTATGGACGTGAAACAGACAGAGATGGTTAAATGACGCTGACGCTCAAATAACGCTCCACTTTAGGTATGGCAGTAACATTTTAAGTAATCGCTTACAGTACATGATCAAGCCTTTAAGACTATTGTGTCCAAAGTAAGAGAAATAAATAAATAAACAAATGTTAAAAATCACAGTTAAAATTTATATAAAAGTGAACTGATTAGTTAAGGATTCAGTATTTTTAATTGTGTACATTAAATTATGATTTTTTTCTATATATTTTAACGTTCAGCATTAAAACTAGCATATTTTTATCGATAATTGAGAGAATAAGTGAAAAACAATTATTAAATTGACTTACATACATATATACATACATTTTAAATATTAAACGAATAATAAATTTCTTAAATCTAATATGAATTAAAATTATATAGTATATATACTCGTATATATATATAAATACATGAATATCATGAACATTTAAAAGCTAAAAAGAATTGCGTAATTTACTAGAATAATATATACGCATATGCATTTTTATATATAAAGACATTATTGGATGACGATGGCAGAAATAAGCTTTTAGGTTTTCATCTCTCGTCCTTTTATTTTCAATTTTAAAGACAAAAATGTGCTTTTTGGGTTTTTCATAATGGTCGTACTTACATTCATTACATATATAATACGCAAATCGGGGAAAAAATTAAGTGCCACCTTTATCCACTTTTGTTCTCATATATAAATATGTATTTAAATGAATTTGAATTATTGTATAAATATTTGCATATAATTATATATGAATTTAAGTACACACTGCTTGAGATTCATTTAAATATATATATTTGTAAAAATTTTATTTAAATAAATTGTGTAAATGAAAACAAAAATTGATCACATAGCACACGACGAAATATGATTGGGTACTTTATTTCTTGTTGCATTTATGGTATTAAACATGAATTGAGAGCCACATTTGTGTTTTGCTGGCTGATCGCACACAATAAATTAATACCACATCAAATCGTAATGTGATAACATAAACCAGTGTTTCTTAATCTGTGTGCTGCGGCACACCAGGAGGGACCACCAACATGACGTTCGGAAATATCGCAACACGACCACAGCATTAATGGAAGTCTCCTCCATAATTGGTGATGGTTTAAACATCAAGTGCCCCCACCTACGAACAATAGCAGGTGCGCTTGACCTGTCAAAAGCGTTTGACACCAGTGTTGCCAGGTATGCACTTTCACTTTCCCCCAAATTTCACGATATTTCCCCTTGATACTGGCAAAATTGCCCCTAAAATTAAATATTTTGGTGACAAAAAAGGTTTCCAAATTTCAAAACGAAATGAATATTTTTCATAGCGAAATTTCCCTAAATTCTAAGCTTTTGATAAAAAAAAAAATTCCAAATTTCTACATTAGGAGTGTACTCGTGCACAGTGCTGTTATTCCATACAATGGAACGGCATTTCCACAGTTTTGGTTCGATTTTCATAAAATTTACCATACTGATACATTTTTATACCCTACACCCAGGGTATATTCACTTTGTCCTTCAGTTTGTAACGCTGAGAAGGCGTCGTGGCAGATATAGAAAAGTATATATATTCTTGATCAGCGTCACCTCCTGAGTCGATATAGCCATGTCCGTCTGTCTGACTGGCTGGGTGGCTGGCTGGCTGTGTGTGGAAATACATTTTTTGGGAAATCTAAGCAAGATAATTCAATGAAATTTGGTGCACAGCCTCCGTCGTCAAAGTTAGCTCGGGGGATTGAAAATGGGCGAAATCGGTCAACGGACACGCCTACCGTCCATACAAAAAATATATTCAAAACGCAACTTTTAGAGTATTTTTCACGATAATGCAACCAAAATACACATAAATACTACGAATTTTGAGCGCAAGCTCTGAGCAAAAACTGGGCGAGTTCGGACAAGCGGGCGTGGCACCTCTGATATAAGCAAATGGTTCAAAACGCTATACTGAAAGCGTTTTTTGAGAAATTTCACTCAAATATTAAGAACTATAAATTCAAACTCTGAGAAAAAACTGGGTGAATTCAGACAAGAGGGCGTGGCATCTCCCATAAAAGCAAAATTTTCAAAATGCAGCTGTGTAGGGTATTTAATGTTTGGTCAGGCCAAAGGTAACACCCTTACTAGTTTCATGTTGTTTTCAAAAATGCAATTATTTTTCGAATGCAATGAATAAAAGATATTCCAATAAATAAAACAACAAAAGTAAACTAAAAAAATAATTGTACATACTTTTAGGCTGCAAAAAAGCATATGAAAGTTTGAATAGTTCAAAGTCTTTTTGACTTAAAAGTATGCTCTAAAAAAAACTCAAATTTAAAAAAATTTTAGAAGCATTTGAAAAAAATTTATTGACGTAAATTTTTGAATAAATTTTTCCAGGCTAGAGTTCAGTTTTGAAATTTCAAATAAAACTCTTTTTTGTTCTACTGTAATTAATTTTTAATTTTTCGATGTTTCGAACTCCTTCGGTGTTTGTCTTCAGGAAAAAATTAACAACTGCAAGTATAATTTAAACAATAAAAAACACATATATACACACATCAATGCTTTAACAAATTTTAGAAACATTTAAAAATTATATAAACTAAAAAATAAATAATTCTTACATATGAGTCACAATTTCTACTCCGCTTTAAGTGAGATTCGTTCGATAACTAAATTGTTGTTTTCTTTTGTTTCGTGGGTGTCGCTTAATTTTTAAATTGTTGTTTTGTTATGTTTCGTGATTATATGTCTGTATGTTTGCGCGCATTTTTCCGTGTCTGTTTTGTAGTTTAGTCGTATGTTTGGCGGTGTGTTGATTATATGTAACATTTCTATTGTGTATCATTTTTTAACAATTTTTTTTTTTATTTTTTATTCCTTTGGACCGTCCCCGAGTTATTCGGACATTTCTATTTTCGAGGTTATAGCTTCATATACATCAATATATTTGTATAACGCTAAGTCCGATCGATTTTATTTTACCACGTTTACAAAGAGTGAATAAAGGCGCTTCTAACGAGTAATCCAATGATTATGCTCCGATCAAAATTAAATAAGTTATAGCAAGAAAAACGTCGATTTTTTAAAAAATTTAAAAAATTTTTCATATCAATTTCAAATGAAACACTTAGTTTTTCGCATAGATTTTTTATAAATATATTTTTTTAGCATTTTTATTTAATAGGACATTAAATTGCAAACATTTTAAGCCTATTCTGAGCAAAATCGAATACGATTTCTTGAAGATATTAAGGATTTCGTGTTCAGCGACTCTAAATTAGTTTAGAAAAAATAGTTTGCAAAATGTTACATCTATTTTGAATTTAGTGTTGCATTAACTTTTTATAGTTATTGCTTAAATAAAGAATAAATGAAATGCACAAAAAAATTTTTGGTAAACTTTTTTTTTTATAGTAAAATCCCACCTCTCAACTATATAAATTCATTCACTCTAATAATAATCCTAGCTTAAAAGTCCCAGGCACTCCACTAATCGTAAAACACATTAAAAATTACTATTTTTATCTCTGTAACGGGTTCTTCTAGAGAAAAATTCTAGTAAATTTCTCGTAATTGTAGTTGTTTCCAACACCGACTACGGTGTTTTGTCCAAAAAAGCAAAACGAAGAGACATATTGCGTATGACTTTTCATTTTTCAATTTTGTTCATTTTCAAATCGCGATATCCCATGAACGGTAAGTCGGATGGAAAAAGTGTTCGTAGAGACATTCATAGAGAATTGCATGTTCTGCAAAATCCAAGAAAAAAAAATTTTTCTGCGGCATATCGTTTCGGAATATTTTGCAAAAACAGTTTTTTTCTAAATTTTAAGTTTGTCAAAAAATATCTCCTAAACTTTAAGTCGTACAAAAAAAAAAAAACAAAATGTTGTTTGTAGAACAATCAATTCCCTATAAGCTGGTATTTTTGTTTTATTGCTTCGACGCTCCGTTCATGTATTATCACAATTTAAAAAAAAAAAATCAGTTTAAAAAACTTCGAAAAACTTTCCAGGTAAATCTACCAAATGACCGCACTACAAAAAAGATCACAACTTTTTAATAGGTAAACTTTTTGATTTATTCCACTTTTAAAAATTAAATTTCATGCGCTCTTGTAGAAGTCCTACGTATACGGTGTTTTTAACTCCCTGGGAACTCTACTATACAGTAGAACAAAAAAGTGTTTTATTTGGAATTTCAAAACTGACCTCTAGCCTGGAAAAACTTATTAAAAAATTCAAAATCATAAGGTCGAACAAAATATCAATATTGACGTAAGTTTTATAAAATCAAACGGGGAAATATTGAATCTGTACTATCTGTACGTTTTTGAGCAATGCCCGCAAGTCCCGTCTTTTTTTTCTGCTCTAAAGTAATTTAGCATTTTTTAATGTTTGAAAATGTTTTCTTATAACTTTTAAAATAACTTTAATTTGGCTAGAAAAATTTGCATAAAAAAATATTAAAAATAAATGGGTATGCATGGTTTTGTAAACATATTATTTTATGACAATTGCTTTTGTGGTTTAGGAGCAGTAATTATTTTTAAAAAGTTCTGCGATTAGTAAATTTTCTTAATTTGACTTTAACAAGCTGTACCTCTTACAAATCAAACTAATTAGATTTCAAAAATTTTCAGCCGATTTCTTAATTGAACTACGTGTATTTGCTGAAGAATGGTATACAACAAATTTTAAATTTAAACAAAAAATGTAAGCGCTACTATCGCAGCACTGCCGCAGTGCAAAACTTTTCAAGCAATTTTTAAGAAGGCTCTAATGATATCTCTACCTTCAATTGACTCCTTGTATTCGGTATGTAGAATGATGTTTTTACACTGGCATTCGAAAATGGTAAACTTAATATTGCGGTAGCAAGTTTAGAAATACGACCGAATTTCTGTTCCTCCTTGCTGTTAGTTGACTCACTGCTGATCAAAATTCATTTGTAGTTTATTTTTTTTACTTTTAATTCAGGAACAAGGTCCCATTCATTAATAATTTCATCAACAGTGCCTCCAGACAAATGTATGAACGTTGATGATATTCCAGAAATGTCTTTCGGAAAATTCAAGTCTTTCATCGATTTCTTAAATCATATAACTGGCATCAAAAAGTTTTTATAATTTTTTTTTTTTTTAAATTAGTTTCGCACAGTGTGAAATTTGGGAGGTTTAGCGAAACTTTATTCAATTTTTGAAATACATAAAATGCATAAGATTATTCGTTATTTCGGTAGCTTAATATCCCACCTCAAAAACCTTATACTCAGTTTGTGGAATAACCCTGCGAAACAACTGCAAAATGCACCTGAAACTTGCATTACTTATTCATTCATACTTTTTGACTATAGAAAGCTTTTCGATTTGTTTTAGTTTATAGACTGTAACACAAAAACGGTAAGTCGGTAGGCCGCGAAATTTTTTTCATTTATTTTTTAATAAAATTGTCACTTATTGGCATTCAAATAATTGCAGAATCTTTTCTTACTCGTGTGTGATTTGTTTGTGAAAATTGTGCTTTTTAAGAAGTTCATAAAATTTACATTTTCAACTTCATTGGATACTTTAAAAGGTGTTACCACAAATCGCCATTTTGAAACGTACAAAATTTGAAAGGTAGGTTTATCTTCAACTGGAAACACAAAACATCTTCCGCGATATTTTGCGATCCTCTTTTAAACTAAACTTTTTCCAGAATATATATGGAAATTTTATATAACACCGAAATTTCATGAAAAACCGACATCGGACGCCATCGTTGGTTTTGTTTTGGAAAAAATAGGCTCACCAACACTAACATCTGACACTCCCCATCGTTTAAAGGTAATTATTCGTACGCTAGTTTATAATATACAAAAAAGATAGAGGGAATCCTCTCAAAATTTGGAAGCATTTCTGAATAAAAATGCAAGAAATAGCAAATACCCCTTGTCTTCCCCCTTCATTTTTTGCATATTGTTTTGATAAGAAAATGGTTATATCTATGAAGTTTCATATCGATATCTGGTATGAGAGCAGAAATACAACGTTTTAAGCTGTTCCATATATGCGGGGTACAATAACCCCTTGTCTGATCCCCCTTAATTTTTGAATAGTGTTTTGCCAATTAAATATATATCCACGTATTAAGTTTCATAACTATAATATGCTGAGATATGAATTAAGTTCCGCTAGACTGAAAATTTCGCACTGTGAATCGCTTTTAAAATTAAAAAAAAAAAAAAAATTTTTAATTAAAATAAAATTTAAAATTAAAATTTATTTATATTTTTCGTAATTCAATGTTAAATCAATTTATATGTACTCACATTATTATATTATATTATTATTTTACTCATTTAAGTTGAAATTGTACGCAATTAATGTACCCTATGAGATCTTTGGTCTCAACGTACTACCATAACTCAATCCATAAATAATCAAATAATCAAATATAAATGTATCCCCCAGATTTCCCCCATACTTTTTAAAAAACCACTCAACAAATCCCCGAAGTAATGTGTCCCCTAGATTGCCCCCTAGACCTTTTAAAATCTACTAAGCTTAGGGGGAAATCCCGTAACCTGGTTTATCTTACAATGCTGAACGACATCCTGGAATCGCCCTTGCCTGCCACCACAATGCGGTTCCTTGCAGCCTACATCCACGGTGGAAGAGGATATGTCAAATTTTGGAACCGAAAGTCATGTCAAGAAAGTTAGCCCAGCCATTTTCGAAAATCGAAAAAATTAAAGTTGTGCTGAATTGTGCTAGAGTTGTGCCGCAAATTAAAAAAAAAAAAATTTCCAATAACAAAAATTTTATAAGCAAAACAATTTTTCAGATCCGAATTAGCCCAACCATTTTTATTTTTTGGATTTTCAGCCAAACTTTCCATAGATTCAAAAAAATTTAAATTGTGCTAGAGTTGTGCCACGTTGTGCCGTAAATTTAAAATAAATAACTCCAATAACAAAAAATTTTCTTTGGAAAAGTACAAAATTTTTGAAGTTTTAAAAAATAACAGTTGCTGAATTGCGCTAGAGTTGTGCTGCGCTGTGCCGTAAATTAAAAAAAAAAATAAAAAATTTCCAATAACAAAAAAGTTTCTTTGGAAAAGTACCCATTTCTCATCCAAGTTAGCAGTTGTGCTGAGTTGTGCTAGGGTTGTGCTGCGTTGTGTCGTAAATTTAAAAAAAAAATTCCAATAACAAAAATTTTATAAGCAAAATAAATTTTTCTGATCCGAATTGGCCCAACCATTACTTATTTTTGAATTTTCGGCCGAACTTTTCATAAATCCAAAAAAATTTAAATTGTGCTAAAGTTGTGCCACGTTGTGCCGTAAATTTAAAATAAATAACTCCATTAACAAAAAAGTTTCTTTGGAAAAGTACGAATTTCGCATCCAAGTGAGCCCAGCCATTTTTGAAAATTAAAAAACAAATTGTTGTGCTGAATTGTGCTAGAGTTGTGCTACGTTGTGCCGCACTATGGTTTTTTTTTGACTAAAAGTGCACACAAAAATAATTCACTACAAGGACCCTTTTTTTTAAAAAAAATCAAATGCAAAATTAAAGGTTATACATTGAGCTATCTGAAAAGATGCCCGCTTTTTCTAGCATTTGATCCACAAATTTGGGACAGAGGTCGAAATCTCATAAATTTTGAAAAAAACGGTTTTTGTTTTTTTTTTTGTTTTTGGGGAGTGGCACCGCCCATTTTCACTTTGAGTTCATTTCATCGTAATTGATTTGATTGAATACATATAAATTTATTCATATATCACTCCTGCATTTAATGCGACTAACATTTTTAAACAGAAAAACCGTTTTTTTCAAAATTTATGAGATTTCGACCTCTGTCCCTAATTTGTGGATCAAATGCTAAAAAAAGCGGGCATCTTTTCAGATAGCTCAATGCATAACCTTTAATTTTGCATTTGATTTTTTTTAAAACAATGGGTACTTGTAGTGAATTATTTTTGTGTGCACTTTTTAGTCCAAAAAAAAAAAAAAAAAACCATAGTGTGCCGTTAATTTAAAATAAATAACTCCAATAACAAAGAAGTTTCTTTGGAAAAGTATCCATTTCAAGTACAAGTTTTTTTTAAATTTAAAATAAAAAAATTGTGCTGAATTGTGCTAGGGTTGTGCTGCGTTGTGCCGTAATTTTTATATTTTTGTGTCCTACATAGAAATTTTAATGAATAAAAATAAATTCACATCTACTAATAATTTTTTTTGGGGGTTATATGAGGAGTGTTTTTTCAAAAGGGCGTAAAACCATGTTAAACAAATTTTCAGTAATGCGAAAAAACTTTTATGGGCTATTTACAATAACTTATTTTTTTTTAATGTCTCCAGTGTTATAGCGAGTTGACCAAAGATTCTAATCCCCTTAACATTTTTGTTGTAACATATTTGTAGTAATTGCAAAAAGTAAAAAACATTTGGAAATAAGCCCTTTTGTTCTGAAACGTTTGGAAATAAGCCCTTTTGTTTCGAAATCACTCTTATTTCACCATTTGGAAGTTCATTTTGATGTCTATAGGCATGGTATGTAAGCACCTATATAACCTGGGACATATAAAAAATATTAAAAGTTTTTTTGGCCACTATTCGAAACACGCCTTTTTGTATCAAACTTTAAAAATTTCTATGAAATTATATGGAAATAAGCCCTTTTGTTCTGAAATGCGACTTTTGATCACGATTTTACCTTGGAAAAATGCATTTTTTGTGATGAATTTTGAACTAGAGGATGCATTTTAGGATGGTAATGGCGATGGCATTCTTAGGTTTGTTCGAGGTTGGAAGTGGTTTTACGCCCTTTTGAAAAATCACTCCTCATATGTTCGAACTGCATGAAAGTGTGCAAAGATTTGTATGCCGCATGAAGAGAAGTGTTGACAGTGTTACCGACTAGAGATAAATTTCCGTCATGGATGTCAGTTGAGTTTTCTTTCTTTTAACCATAATAATAGAAGCTTATGTATTTATTTTTGAAAATGAAATTAGAAAAAGTGGATCGAAGCAGCCATTGATTTATAATATTTTTTTAATTTATGGCAAACATTCCTTAAATACTCCATTGTTACGCAAATGTCGAGCGTGTATAAAACGTAATCAAAACTAAATTAAGAAATCGAATTAAATTGAATAAAAATATTTTTGATTTCAAAGCCTGTTTTGACTAGTATTGTCTAAAATAAAATCGATATTAAGCAAAGCTAGCCAAAACAGCTTTTAAAATATAAAACAAGTATTTGGAGTTTTAAGACATTGTGCAACACCTTTGAAAAAACTCAAAATTATGTTACGTCTTTTTGCATTTTAGGTGTATTTTTTGGACAAAAAGGTATTAGCTTGTATTATAGACTAAATTGTAGCCATTTGACTCAAAAAAGATTAGTGCAAATATCTCGCTAACGCTTTCTTCTATACAAAAATTTTTGTCTACAACATTGTAGCTCATAAAATTAATTATAAAAACTTTCTGAGGGTTGTTTTGGTACGACTTATGGTTCAGAAAAGTAGTGCAGAGATATTAGACTGGTTCTAGCGAATTAGTTCCTTAATTATACCCTACACCAGGCATTGAAATAAGCTGTAATAATACCCTATTTCTGCAGTAATAACTTCAAATTTGCAGTAGTAACTTCAGAATATTGTAAAAAATTGTAATAATAATTTTCACCCAAATTCATTTACTTTGTTTTGCGTTAATCGTTGAAACTAAATACTCATTTTATTTCGCTTATAACCGTTGTTTTAGTTGTCTTACCTCACCAATTTGGGCTAAAATGTAGCAACCACAATAAGTGCTCGGCAACTCTACTTTAAACACATTTTTATTTATAAATGCATTCGAAGAAAATTTCGCTATAAATTTTCAATTTTAAATTGAACCATTGCCATGATATATGTTATTTAATATTAAGTACCTGGAGACCGATCCCTGCTCGGTCAACAATCTGATATTATTATTTTAGTCAATGTGTTTTATTCATCGCTATTTTTTGTTATGAAATTCGTATCTTTTCACCTCCAATGTTCATGCTTTCAAAATGATAAATTAACCGATGGGAATAATAATAAAAAAAAACTCGGAAAGTATCGAATGGCAGGTATAGAAAGATATCAAGAACTCCAAATTTTTTGGTGAAATAGAATGCCTTAAAATAAATAAATGGGATATGCAACGCACCCAAAATCATTTGTCTCTTGTATGCGGGCTGAAATATCTTATCTTCAAAGGATCATACTTCGGAAAGTAAGAGACCTATTGGAAAAGTCGACAAAGATATTTTGATAAGGAAGGGTACGGCTATTCAACGCCATTAATAAAAAAGGATTTCACCTTTTGTTGTAGATACCCAGTAAGACTGAACATAGCGTTTTCTTCAACTTCAAGCAAGGATATTTCAAAATCCTGCAGTTATAATGACAGTTCTGCTGATGAAGACGTATTCAGCGTCAAAAAGTACATAAGACTGCATATAAGAAATAAAAAATTCATGCCATTTGTTTTTTTTTTTTTTGTTCCTGAGTTATTAACAAAAATTTTTATTTTGGTAAGAAGTGGGCGTGACAATTATTGAACAAAGCCCACTTTTCGTTATATTTTAGATACTCATGATTCAGATCCTCATAACAAATTTCATCAAAATATGTTGTACCATTTGCGAGAAATCGCATTTAATTTGTTTTACTTGTATGGGAGGTTCCACGCGCACCGGCGATATTTTGCCCACTTTCAGGTCGTAGCACAGTGCGTTGAGCCCATACAAGCAATGGTCATAAATAGAAGAAGTGGTTGGATATCGATGAAATTTGGTACTATAAGTAATTTGGGGTCGCTGAGCTCAAAAATGATCTCAGATTTGTTGTAAACTTTATAGTTTTGCTAAAAACTAGGTATTTAGGACGATTTTCTTAAGGTCCATATATAACGATGATGAAAAAGTAATGTTTAATGATAACAAATGAAATGTACGAAGTAGAAATAATGTTTTTTGTACTTGTGAGACCATTTGTATTCATAAAAACAAAAAAAAAAATTTCAACATAAATTTTATATTTCATACAAATTTTTCGTTTTAAGCATTTTTTAAAAAAAGAAAAAAAATATTTGTAGGACGAAGTAGGAAAAGTTATTTGCAGTTCTTGATTATATAGAATTCGAACTAGTAGGTTAAGAAAAAAAACGGCACTTATTTTTATAAGATTTGTTTTTTTTTTTTTCATCAAAATTTGTCAATTTCTGAAGTTTTTCATTTGGTAATATCGTGTATTAAAATCACTACAATATACATCAAATTATATATTTTCCAAAATTTTTTAGTTTTATTTATTTACTCAAATAATATTTATTTTAAATAATATTTAGTTTAATCAAAAGACTAAATTTTTGATAATTATTTGTTTAAGAGAACCCAAAACGAAGTGAATAAAACATGATTTTTTTTGAAAAATATCTCAACTTTGAAGTGTCACAGCGTAGCTAAAACTGAATTTTTCCCGTAAATATTTTATTTTTATTTTATTGATACAATTACCTGTCGATTGATACCAATATTATTAGGTTTCGAGTCACAAAAAATTTTGATTTGTGCGTAGGTGCATAATGAAAAGGAAATTCCCTACAGTTAAATTCAGAAAGATTGCTTTAGTAGTTTTTCTTTCTATAGCGTATTATATTATTGCGGGCGGTGCCACGCCCTCCAACGAGGTTTCCTAATATAACGGCATATCACATATTGATACTTGTTTTTAGGGGTAAAACCACTTAAATTTTCATTAAAATTGTTGCAGTCGTTTTCAAGTAATATTGAATCAAAATGTTCAATGCTTAAAAAGGGGCGTGGCACTTTTTTGATACCGCCTACTTTTCAGTTATTACAAGTCTTTGATAAGCAGTACCTACGTACCAAATTTCATTAAAATCTCTTGTAGCATTTGCGAGAAATAGCATTTAACGTATTTTGCTGGTATGGGAGGTTCCACGCGCAACGGCGATATTTCGCCCACTTTCAGGTCAGAGATGCGTAATAGCAAATAAACTATTTACAGTTAAATTCAGAAAGATTGCTTTAGTAGTTTTCTTTTTATAGCGTATTATATTTTTGTGGGCGGTGCCACGCCCTTCAACGAGTTTTCCCAATATAAAAGCGTATTGCATATTAATCCTTGTCTACAGAGGCAACATCTCATAAATTTTCGTTGAAATTGTTGGAGTCGTTTTCGAGTTATATTGAATTGAAATTTTCAATGGCTAAAAAGTGGGCGTGGCACGTCTTCGTTTCACTTTTTGTCTGTCACAAGGTATTATTAAGCCGTACCCGCTTACCAAATTTCATTTGAATATCTTGTATGGTTTGCGAGTTATGACTAAATCAAATTTAAAATTTAGGGCAGTGCCACGCCCTCTGGTGAGCATTTACAAAGTTCAAGCCTAGCTCATTCTTCATTGTATGCTAATATCTAACACTATTCCAAGTTTCATTGAAATCGCTGTAACCGTTTTCGAGAAAAAAATATTGAGTACAAAAAAACATACAATTTTAGCTCGTATAAAAGAGAAGATATTTAATATTAATCACTTGAATAAGACATTAAAAAAATTTTGCTAAAAATTGCAAATAAAAACAAAAAAAAAAAAAAAATTCTGCAGTAATAACTTTTTCTTATTTCAACCCCTGCCCTACACCCAGGGTATAATCACTTTGTCCTTCCGTTTGTAACGCAGAGAAGGAGGCGTGGCAGATATGGAAAACTATATATATTCTTGATCATCGTTACCTCCTGAGTCGATATAGCCATGTCTGTCTGTCTGTCTGGCTGGCTCGCTGGGTGGCTGGCTGTGTGTGGAAATACATTTTTTGGGAAAGCTAAGCAAGATCATTCAATGAAATTTGGTACACAGCCTCCGTCGACAAAGTTAGCTCGGGGGATTGAAAATGAGCGAAATCGGTCAACGGACACGCCTACCGCCCATACAAAAAATATCTTCAAAATGCAAATTTTGGAGTATTTTTCGCAACAATGCAACCAAAATACACATAAATACTACGAATTGACAATTGACAATTCGCAAGTTCTGAGCAAAAACTGGTCGAATTCGGACAAGAGCAAAAGCTTCAAAACGCTGTACTGAAAGCGTTTTTTGAGATAATCGAACTAGATTTGACTCAGACACTAAAAACTATAAATGCAAGCTTAAAGCAAAAACTGGATAAAATCAGACAAGAGAGCATGGCTCCTCCCATATAAGCAAAGGCTTCAAAACGCTATTCTGAAAACATTATTTCAGATATTCCAACCAATTTTCACTTAAATACTAAGAACTGGCTGTGATCATCTCACTTTTTTCGAAATTTGCAGTTGGGTTCTCTGATTTTTATAAAAATTCACAGAGATGTTATAAGTGCTTAGCATGGAGACCTCTCATTATTAGTTTTGCGAAAAAAATTTTTTTTTCCAAGTTATGGGCATGGAACTTCAGAGTGTCCAAGTGGTGTTTTTGCGAAAAATCGATGCAATTTTTTTTTCTAAGTCCCGCCATTTTGTCAAAAATAAATTTTTTAAATTTTTGTTTTCGAATTCTTGTAGCATTTTAAACGTAAATTTATTTTCCATTTTTAAATATGGAAAATTTTGAAAATTTACAAAATGGCGGCCATTTTTTGAAAAATCTTAAAAGTTGATTATCTCAAAACAATATTCTTTTTATTTTTTTATTTCTCTTTTACGAAAAGGTGAATAAAATACAAACATTATGTAGAAGACTTGTTTTGCGCTAAATGGCTGCGAGAGCCACAGGAACTTTTTTTCTAAAAAGTCACGCGACAATTTTTTTAACTTTGTTTTGTGCTTTCATTTACACCCTCTAGGTGGCCAAAAAAAAAATTTCAAAGTACAAGGATATAACTTCCATTACTTAAAATATAGAAGCTTTACCAAAAAAACCAATATTTCCTATATGAATCATAAAAATAAGTATTGACGAAATGACGGCCATGTTTTGAAAAATCTTAAAAATCAATTTTCCAAAAAAAAAATGGAAAATAAATTAACGTTTAAAATGCTACAAGAATCCGAAAACAAAAATTTAAAAAATTTATTTTTGACAAAATGGCGGGACTTAGAAAAAAAATTGCATCGATTTTTCGCAAAAACACCACTTGGACACTCTGAAGTTCCATGCCCATAACTTGGAAAAAAATTTTTTTTTCGCAAAACTAATAATGAGAGGTCTCCATGCTAAGCACTTAGAACATCTCTGTGAATTTTTATAAAAATCAGAGAACCCAACTGCAAATTTCGAAAAAAGTGAGATGATCACAGCCAACTATAAATGCAAACTCTGAGAAAAAACTGGGTGAATTCGGAGGGCGTGGCACCTCCCATATTAGCAAAATTTTAAAAAACCTTGCTGTGTAGGGTATTTAATGTTTGGCCAGGCCAAAAGTAACACCCTTACTAGTTTTTTATTAGGTTAATTTTGTAGTTTTAAAGCATGAAGCACTGCCGCACACTGGGGCAAGGAGCTCTCATGTGTGGCATCAAATAAACGGAGCTACGCAAAGCAACCAAATTACATATATGTACTAAGGATGGATAACTTAAGCTTTCAACAATATTTGGTCGAATTTGAACAAGAGGGCGTGGCACCTCCCATACAAGCAAAATCTTAAAAACTCTATACTGATGGTATTATCTGAGCTAATCAAACCAAATTTCGTACACTTGCATCCAATAGTATAGGTAAACTCTGGTAGGAAAATTTGCGAATTCGGAAAAGATGGGCGGGGTACCTCCCATACAAGCAAAGTCTTAAAAACTCTATATTGAGAGTGCTTTCTGAGATAATCGAAGCAAATTTGGTACAATTGCTACGAATAGTAAAGCTCTGATAGGAAAATTAGAGATAGATGTTTTGACCAATAGTGGGACTTGAAATGAGATAATTTCTTACTTGAGTGTTCGTGATGACCACCTGTCCTCTTTTCCAGCTGTTTTAACAAAAACCGAATTGCTGTTCAAAATTATCCTGTCCAGAACTACATAATGCTTATAAGTTCTTGTCTCGTGACAAATATGTAATAAGTTAGAGGGCATTTGTAAAACAAAATTAGAAAATTTGAATAATGTCGGCAATGCAAGAAAAAATATTTTATTTTAGGTTACGTTCTAAAAATCGATGTAAATTTTAAAGCAGCAAAAGGTAGCAAAATTTTCTTGTCGCTTCTAGAAGTCAATACTAAACGGAATATTTTTGAATCACAACTAATGCTTGGAAAGGCTTGGAACCTAATTAAATTATCTATAATTTATTTAATTTCGTAAAATTTTTCTTCTCCATTTTATTTAACTTACATACCTAAATGTGTTAACATTTTTAAGGAAAAAAATATGTTTATATACGGTTACATACCAGAAGATGAAGGCTCCAAATTTATAAACTTTAGCAAAAAACTGCTTTGATTAATATGGAAATAAAAAAAAATTTCAAATTATTTCAGTCTACAAAGTTAAAGTTTAGCGTGCTGTAGTGATGAAATGGGTTTGTTACAAGTCATTTGGAAAATGGCAAATAGTACGTTGGTTAATATTGTACTTAACCAATATAAAAGGGTATCCTGAAATAACATTTATTTTTTGAATTATCGCCAGGTATTGAGAGTATCTGCCCCAGTATGTGCCGTATCAAAAGTTATACAGCCTTAAAGGTTACGAAAATCAGTTTTAGTAGATTGGAATATGAAATTTCATTGAACTATATCTCCTAAACAAAAACAACTCTTGCAATTAAAGCGATTCCCATTTAAAAAGTGAAAGATCTAATTTTTAGAACTAAAGTCAATTTAAAATAACAATTCATCACCTACAGTTTCATAATTTGTTATGTTTTAACAAAATATTTACATATTATCACCTAAAATGCAAAAAGACGTAACATAATTTTGAGTTTTTTCAATCAAAAGTCTTTTTCAGTGCTTAAATAATTTTATGCCGACCTTTTATGTAAAAATTTATGTAGATTGATGCTTATGAAAGACACCTCAGAAGAAAGATCATCAAAATGTTGTCCCGTTATCAAAATATTGGAGGCAAACTATATAGAGACGCATATTAGGGAATGCAATACCGGTATTACCGATACCGGGATCCCGGGATCCCGGCCCAAAAATCGATACCGCAAAACCGGTATTGAAATTTGCCAAATACCGGTATTTCGGTATTCAAGTTTTTTTTTTAACTTTTTAATAAAAATTAAAAATATTACTCCGGCTTGAAAATAAAAGATAGTTTTGCCCGTTAAAAAACAAAAATAAATAATTGGCATCACTGCTTGTCACAAAATTAACAACAAAATGAAATGACAAATTTGACATTTCGTCAAAGCCGCCAAAAAAATTAAGAATTGTTGAATTTTGCAAATTATGCACAGGTTTTTTTACAGAAAAGTATTATCACAACAATTATTAAACAACAAAACGATTTGTTTGTAGAGAAAACAGCGGACTTGTGTATTTAAGGTAAAGAAATTTGTGCTTTTTATTGTTTCTAAATGCATAAGAACTCTTGTTTAGGCTATGGCGGATCTCATATTCAAGAATAAGGTGGCTGATGAAAACTCGATATGGTTTTACTTCCAGCGGGAAGAAAAAGGACAGGTTGCAAAGTGTAATATTTGCAAAGCAATAAGGAAGACACAAGGAGGAAGTACAAGTGGACTTCATACCCACATTAAAACCATCCATAAAATTAATTTGAATAAACGAAATGCTGCTCCATCTTCTGCTGTTGAAAATATGACGATAAGAAAAGATATATCAAGTTACTTTACAACTGATAAAAAAATGTCTTTGGCGGAAGTTTTAGCTCGGCTAACAGCTTCTGATGGTTTGGCTTTTAGAGTAATTTCTACTTCTAAAGAGATCAGAAAGGGCTTAGTCGCTAGAGGATTTGACAACATTCCCGATTCAGCACATTCTATTAAAAAATTAGTATTAAACTACAGTAAAAATATTCGATCTCAATTAAATAAACATTTGTCATCCCTCTTGCTCGAAGGTAAGAGATTTAGTCTCACTTTTGACGAATGGACTTCTGTCCGAAATCGACGTTATTTAAACATAAATATCCATTCGAGCAAAGAAATTTGGAATATTGGCTTATGTCGTGTGCATGGGTCTCTTCCTGCGGAGAAATGTATTGAGTTGATCGAAAAAAAGTTAAGCAATCATTATATTTCATTACAAAAACACATTGTTTGCATAACCACAGATGGAGCTTCTGTAATGAAAAAGGTTGGACGACTAATTTTTGCAGACCAACAACTTTGTTTCGTTCATGGCATCCAACTAGCCGTTCTAAAAGTATTGTATGCGCAAAATGTTAACTCCACTGTTGATTCTGGATCAGAATCCGACAACACGTGTGATACAAATCATTCAGGCGATGAATCGGATGTCGATGGCTTGAGCATAAATGAAACTACAAATTCAAAGCAATGCACCCTAAACCATCATCAAGTTAGACCTGTTGTTGAAAAAGTTCGGCGGATTGTGAAAATATTTCGTAAGTCACCAACAAAAAACGATCAAATTTTGCAAAAATACGTAAAAGAAGAGTTCGGAAAAGAACTTCAATTAATTTTAGATTGCAAAACTCGTTGGAACAGTATGCTTGCTATGCTAGAGCGCTTCTATAAATTAAAAACTGCTATTCAAAAGGCTATTATTGATTTAAATATCAATGCAGATTATCGTCTGTCCGAAAATGACTTTCTTTTGATTAATAGTATAATTTCAGTTTTGCTTCCAATAAAATTGACAGTAGAGGCATGCTGCCGTGAGGATGCTAACCTTTTATCCGCCGACGCTGCTTTTGAATTTTTATTTGAAGAACTTTCAAAACTAGATTGTCCGCTCGGAAATGAGCTTAAAGAACAGTTGGAAACTCGTATTATAGAAAGAAGGACCGAATTATCAAGTCTTTTACAATACCTTCATAATCCAAATAAGTATGAAGAGCAGAAATGTCCAGTTTTGAAAAAAGTACCAAAAAAAAAAATTATGTCTATAATAGTAAGTATGCTAGAACGTTTGGATTCTGATCAATGTGCGGAAAAACCAATGTCCGGTAGTGCGATTTTAAACACTGAAAATAAAATAATTGACTTGATTGATGGAAAAAAAGCTTCAAATGGCGATAACCAAAAACTTGAATGATACGGCTTCGCCAAAAATGGAATCAACTAAAAGTTATGCCAGAATTGTGAAGCAAGAGCTGAGTTATTTTGAAAATGAAAATATCAGAGGAAAATACTTAAATTTAATTTATAACAATTTGCTATCGATTCCGCCAACGAGTGTACAATCTGAAAGGGCTTTTTCTTCTATAGGAGTTATTTGCACAAAGATAAGGTCTAGGCTGGAAGACGAAAGCCTTGATGAACTGTCGTTTCTACGTTCCTATTTTAATAAGAATTGAAACCTTAAGACTGGTTTTTTATGTTATTTGGTATAGTTTATGTGAATTGAAGACTATATTTATTTTTGTTATTGTTTTTTTTTTATTATTAAATAAAAGGCGTTATTCTAATCCATGTTTCTTTTATACTGAACCAGATCATTACGCTGCCATTACCCATATTCACCCTCTTTTTTATACCATTTTGATTGTTGCAAAGAATACCGGTGTATACCGGGATCCCGGTTTTGAAAAAATTTCAATACCGGATACCGGTATTGCCTTTTTGGTTCCGGTATTGCATTCCCTAACGCATATTTAAGCTCACAGAAGTATTCGTCGCGTCCACTTTATTTTCCGTAACCCATTTTTTTTGTTTTGTGCATTTGATTTTTCAGTCATATGATGATGACATTGACTAATTTTGATTCAAATATTTTTATTTGAGTTCTACAGTTAACACGAGCGGTTCAAATGCCTTAAGGTAAAAAGTTAAGTATTGCAGAGAAAAATCGTCTTATACCTTTACAATGAAGGTAAATCTACTAAATATATTTACGACATGTTTGAAAGAAGTCCTACAACAATTCGAAATCTTGTAAATCGTGCACAAAACCGCAATTCATTTAAAAATTTGCCGCGTTCAGGCTGTCCAAAGTCATTGTCAGTTCGAGAAGAAAGAAGAATACTGCAGGAAAATAGAAAAGATTCACATATTTCTGCACCAAAAATTAACGATGTGCTAAAGACCACCCTTGGTACAAACGTGTCTGATGAAACTGTTCGTAGAGTTCTCAGATCCAACGATATTCATGGACGTGTGGCTAGAAAAAAGTCACACATTTCAACAGTAAACGTTTAAAAAAGATTTATTTTTGCAAATACTTATATAATGAAGAGATTTGATTTCTGGGAGACTGTCATCTTTAGTGATGAGAGTAAGTACAATATTTTTGGATCTGATAGCTGGCGAATGGTGTGGCGAAAGCCAACAGTAGCTCTGAAACTGCTCAACGTAACAGCAACAGTAAAGCATGGTAAAGGTTCAGTTATGGTCTGGGGGTGTATGTCGGCTCGTGGCGTGGGAAACTTTGTTTTTATAGACGGAATCATGAACGCTAACATGTACCTTGACATTCTAAAGGAAAATTTGGTATCCAGTGCAGCCAGTATGGGTTTTGGACGTGACGAATTTCTCTTTCAGCATGATAACGACCCAAAACACACAGCTTGGAAGGTGAAAATGTGGCTTCTTTTTAATACCAAGCACTTGCCCACCCCTCCCCAGAGTCCCGACACCAACCCAATTGAAAACTTGTGGGCTCATCTGGAAAATAAAATCAGAAAGCACCATATTTCTTCAAAAGAAGCTTTTAAGCAAGTTTTGAAAGATGAGTGGGGCAAAATTACACCCGAATATTGTCGCAAACTGGTTGAGTCTATGCCTAGACGATTGGAGGGTATTCGAGATGGTAAGGGACATCACACAAAGTATTAATATTGTTGTTATTCCTATTTTAATTATTAACTAAATAAATTTTTTTATATGAAAACGAATACTTGTGTGAGCTTAAATATACGTCTCTATATAGTTTGCCTGCAATTTTTTGATAACGGGACAACATTTTGATGATATTTTTCCGGAATGTCTTTCATAAGCACCAATCTACATGAATTTTAACATAACAAGTCGGTACAAAATTATTTAAACACTGAAAAAGCCTTTTGATTGCAATTTATACTCTGCAACGAAAACTTTTGTGACTCACTGTATTTTATATTTTAAAAGCTGTTTTAGCTAGTTTTGCTTAATATCGATTTTATTTTAGACAATACTAGTCAAAGCAGGCTTTGAAATCAAAAATATTTTTATTCAATTTAATTCGATTTCTTAATTTAGTTTTGATTACGTTTTATGCACGCTCGACATTTGCGTAACAATGGAGTATTTAAGGAATGTTTGCCATAAATTAAAAAAAAAATATTATAAATCAATGGCTGCTTCGATCCACTTTTTCTAATTTCATTTTCAAAAATAAATACATAAGCTTCTATTATTATGGTTAAAAGAAAGTAAATTCAACTGACATCCATGAAGGAAATTTATCTCTAGTCGGTAACACTGTCAACGACTTCTCTTTATGCGGCACACAAATCTTTGCATACTTTCATGCAGTTCGAACATATAACCCCAAAAAAAAAATTAATAGTAGATGTGAATTTACAGCCATATCATGTAAGACAAAAACTTCTTTTTCGTTTCGTCTGAGCAAGGTTTCATTTCGTCTAAAACGAAAATGAGTGCTGTTTATTTATGTTTTTTATAAAACGAAACAACGTAACTCCCTATATGTTACGTTGCTAAGTGTATCCTACAAAACGATTTTTCTGTCATATTACGCTTAAAACTGAAATTTAAAACGATGAAATTTTTTTGTCGTTTCGTTTAAAAATGTAGGGCCTTATCGTAAATAAATATTCTCGGGAATTTATTCGCTAACTCCCTGGTTCGCAATAGCCAAACAAATTTCGTGGAAAGGGAAAATTCACTGGAAAAATTATGTAACCGGCAATAACCCGATCAAAAAAAGTATATCAAAAATAAGTATATCAAAAGGTTCGTTTTCGTGGCAAGTGGGCTTAAAGTGGGCTTAAATGTGCTAACTGTGGTCGAACAAAACGCTGCATTGTGAATAGCACTTTCGAAAATTATGTTCTTCTTTATTAACAGCTGACATTTGTTTATGTTTTGGTTTTTTGTTTTTTGGTTAACTTTGAAAGAAATTAAATAGTTTTCTAAAAATACAGAAAAATGAATAATTTGAACAAAGCCACAATACGTTTTTTCAATATCGCCGCCAGTGCCAAGGCAAATTCGCTGAAAAATGTATTCGGTAAGTGCAACCTTACAGCATTTGGCACAAGTCGAAAAATCCAACAATATTAGGATTTAAATGTTGAAAAGCCAAGCTTAGGGTGCAGCTGCGGTTGTGGTATTAAACATCACATTCACACCAAGGGTGAACGCGAATTGGTTGAGTTTTTAACTGAAGAAATTGTCGCAGAGCGTAAGGCAGAAAAAGCCAAAGCTGTGCCAACTGCTTTGGATGGATTCACTGTTAAATTGCAAGGCGCTGATGTAGAGCCGTTGTTGTCGTCAGTTTCAACGTAAATCATACAGTTGACACTGAGGAAGAACCCGAAATTGATCCAAATGCTGATAAACCCGAATGGGTGAAATGCGTAGCTAGCCACAATTTCCTACAAGGAACACCACAGGAAGGCGAATATAATGACCAAAAAATTGTTGAAAGGTGCATTTTTGAAAGCGAGTGAAATGATAAAGTATACGCTGTTGCTGTTGCCGGAGATGTGCTCGATGGTTGTCTATATGATTTACTTATGAATTTACTTGAAGAGAAGGGTATCAGCAATGAATTTGTTGAAAAATTGTCTGACCACTTTGCAGCAATGTACCACTGGGTCTTGATCAATATGAAGAAGGTCGCTACTTTGGTTTTGGTAATAGTTTATCATCAACGACGAGCACCAAATTGTGGAGAACCTTCTGGTGCATATACCAGAAGCCAGTTATGGCAGTCGTACGCATACGATAATTTTATTAGATGACAAGAATAAATTGTATCTTCGTGAGGAGGCAATGGCTGGAGTCAATCCAGATGATAAGTGGACAACGACAAATATTCAGGCCTGTTCTGTAATCCTCGTGGTTTCAATTACTTTTCACTTAGGAGGTTTTTTGGATGAAAATGGTGAGTCACACTATAAAAAGTATAAGAATCTTTTTTTGTGGAGAATTACAGGTTCTACAAATAATATTCATTAGTATTTATTAAAAAGTAAATATTCGGTAAAGTCGAATTTTTCGACTTTTTGCAGTTTTTTAAGAATGTTTCCTAAACGGTTACTTTTTTGTTGATGCAAGTCAATGTTATTTGTAGAATCTGTAATTTTCCTCAAAAAAGATTTTAATACTTTTTATCGTGTGACTCACCATTTTCATCAAAAAAACCTCCTAAGTGAAAAGTAATTGAAACCACGAGGATTACAGAACAGGCCTGATTGAGAAGCAATACTTTGATGATTTAAATAAACTGTATGTGTTATTCATTCAAAGACGAGTTCAACTTTTGTATGCAAAAATAAATGTATTCAGCAATTTTCTCAGGTCATTTACAGCCAGAAGTTATTTTAATACTTTTAATGTGTTTAACGTTCCAAATAACTATAAACTTTTAAAAAATATGAATTATTTAGTTTACATAGTAATAATGAACTTTATTTTATACAGTAATTAATTTAACACGCCTTGCTTTCAAACTGTTTTTTTTTACAAGCTTTTTACAATAAAATATCAACTTTAGATTTCAAAAAGAAACCCGCAATCATTTCTTTTTTATAAGATTTTTGTATCTTGTTTTTCACACCTTTGAATGCTCCTTTGCGTGAATTTTTAACAGCGTTTTTAATCGCACGTGAATTTTGGGCACGTGAACTATATATCAAATTAAAAAAGAATTCATTATTAAGATTATGATTTTGAATAGTCTCAACTCATTTTACCGTTTATTTAAGGAATTTCTACTCAATGGTATGTTAGTGTATGGATCTACTTTGCCTTTTTTTTCGTATCACCTTTTGCCTTTTTCGATGAGTAGTAGTAGTGAACCTGAATATGCTGATTTGCCCGATTTAGCTGTATAATCCGATTTCATCGAAACTGCATTACTGGCCCCAACAGGTCGATGTATACCCTTGCCACCAGCACTATAACGCGAGGTAGAAGATTTACCAGAGTGCATGCTAGCAGCATCATTAGCTAGCAGGATGAGATTTTATTTTTATTTAATTTCCATTAGTACTGGTTGCTGCAGATGCCTCATTGTCATCACCATTTTCATCATTAGAGTTGGAAGTTTTCATAAATGAACTGCCATGTACTATGGACACAATTGCATGTTGTGCTGCTTTGCGTATCTATGTATATTAAAAGAATTTAGTAAGTACATAATTGAAAAATTAATCAAAAACTACCTACTTTTGGTTTTAAATGCGTCGTAAATGAGAGTATCGCATCAATATACTGCCAAGTTGAGCTATAACTCCAGGTCGCATAATCTTGTGCACGCAACAACACTGACAGGCAGCCAATGATGTATTTAATGACAGATTGATTTGTTGTCTCCATAAAACGCTGCAACAACGACAACAGCGTTTGTGCAGTCTCTCCGAAACTTTTACGAAGTACTGGTGCTGGCACTGATTTTATACCCATACCCAATAAAGACACACCAGCAATAATATCCTGCTCCTCAGTGCTTGCCTCTATTCGTTGCATTAATAAAATAAAATATTCTGTAGATGATTCTGTACCGCCACGTTCTTTTATTATTTCCGTCAGCGCTGTTAATATGGCCAACATTTCCTTATGCAAATCTGAAGAACCTCTAAAGCCGACGGGCAATTTTTTAAAGCTCATGTTGGTACAAGTGCTGTAGTTGGATGCAAATGTTTTGAAAGTCTTAAATGTGCCGTGTTGTGTTTCGGACATATCCTCATCAGCATCATCATCCATATTGAAAGATTTCAAGCTTCCTGCGATGTCATTTACTGTGGCTTCGGCGTTGTACATTTGACGCTGTTCATGTTTTTGCACCGCTTCCAATGTTAGGCCAGTTGCATCTGCATCTCCTGCCACTATAATTTATAAATTAATGCATTTTTTTTTACTGAATAAAGCAATTTTCTTACCCATATTCAAATTTGGTTGAAAGAAACGCGACTTTGCCTTCATCTGATCTTTCATCTGCTCTGGATTTGAAGTTGACGAAAGGCCTCGTCCCCAGCTTTTACCTTTGGTATGACGCTTAAGTTTTGAACGAATTTTAGCCATTTTCAATTACACTTCTTAATATTTTTTAATAAAAAAAAAACAATACAAATGTCAACAATACACAAATGTCAACTTACAATCGATAACAAGTGCGAAGTCACAATTACCGATTAAAAAAACCCGATTAATAATCAATAAAAAACGGTGTCAAACGGCAACAATATTTAGCCGCGGAGCTTACCACTTTAATTTAACGTGCATTAGCTTAGCGCTATTTGTTGTTGCTTTCCCATACATTTATCGTAAAGTGCTAAAGAAAGTCCAGATAGAATGCCGAAAAAAACGCACCTAAAATGATATCCAAAATTTGTCAGTGACATACTAAATTTTGATAAAAAAAGGATATCACAGTGATGTACGGAATGTAACGCTTTTAGTATATCACCATGATATCAAAAAAAAAAAAAAAAAACCAAAATGATATCAAAAAAATGATATCAAAAACAGATATCAAAATGATATCAAAAAAAGATATGATGATATCAAAAAAAGATATCAAAATGATATACAATTTTTGTACATTTCTGATACAAAATTGACATAATCAATTTTGAGTCTGATAACTAAAGCGACGCAGATAATGGCGAAATTTTGCAATATTGTGGTTGATCGTCAGCAACAAGTTTTTAGAAATCGCCCTTATACAGCAAATGAATGAAGTGTCAGTTTTTTTGAACTCAATTATATTTTTTCTGCTTTTTCACTAATTTCATTAGAAAACTCACTTCTTACTAAAACTGGCTGCGCGTCCGCTTCCATAATTTTTGATTTCCCAACCACAGGCTGCATGTAGCAACTGAATGGAGTGTCGGTTTTTTGCACTCAATTATATTTGTGTATGCATGTAAGTATGTATTCTCTTTTAACTCCTAGGAGGAGCATAGGGCCAATATGAAATCTCTCCATTTGTCACAATCCCTTGCGATGACTTTGATCTCTTGCCACGATTTTCCCGATTCTTGGATTTCCTTTGCACTAATTTCATTAGAAAATTCACTTCTTCTTCACTAAAATTGGCTGCGCGTTCGTCTTCTATAGTTATCTTTTCATAAAATTCTCAAACGAAAACGTAATATTTGACATATCAGCAGCTGGTAAATTTTTGATATCATTTTGATATACATTTCTGATACAAAATTGACATGTTTTTCAATGATATCAAAAATATATCAAAATGATATACAAAAAAAGGGTATCAGCGGCTGATAAATTTTTGATATCATTTTGATATACATTTCTGAAACAAAATTGACATGTTTTTCAATGATATCAAAAATATATCAAAATGATATACAAAAAATGGATATCAGCGGCTGATAAATTTTTGATATCATTTTGATATACATTTCTGATACAAAATTGACATGTTTTTCAATGATATCAAAAACATATCAAAATGATATATGTACAAAAAATGGATATCAGCGGCTGATACATTTTTGATATCAAAATGATATACAAAAAATGGATATCAGCGGCTGATACATTTTTGATATCATTTTGATATACATATCTGATACAATGACAAGAACTTGACAAGTTTTTTTGATCGGGAAGTTGGGAGCGAGTTTTTTCACTTTTATTTGATAAATTTGCTCTTCAAATTTTTGCTTGGGAGTACTAATGTATAAATGAATAATTATTAATAACGTTTGACAAATTAAAAACTTTAGTACAACAATTTTGAAGCTTATTGAAATCGCTTTCATATGACACTAAAGTTTTTAATATCCATTCAAGCGTTTCCAACTTATACTGGTTCTGCTGAACTACTTTTCACTTAAATTTTTTTTTTTTAAACTTTTTGATGCAAACTTTTGATTTTTCAAATCCACAAAACGGATTAAAAATACATTTTTTACTTTAAAAAGCAAAGCATTAATTTAAATTTCACTGCTGCAATTGCTTCTTTTTCTTCTTTGGCAATTGCTGTTTCTTGTTTATCTTTTTTTTTAAGTCAGCTGTCAAAATCCAGTGGAAAATGGAAAAAAATGTCAAAATGGAAAAAAGCGTTGCCACGTGTTTTTCTTTTTTTGTGCAAAATGTCTACGAAATTGGAAAAAATCAGCGTTCAGACTGGTTGTTTGCGCAAAATGTCAAAGATATGGGAAAGACACAGCGTTGCCAGATGTTGTTTTTGTGTGAAATGTAAATGCTCTTGGAAAAACGCAGCGTTGCAAACTGGTTATTTCTGAAAATGTCAACGATATTAAAATAAAAAAAAGTATCTCTGCAGGAAGGGGAGTTTCCATTAATGAAATATTCACTACTTCCACTGCTCCTTCCACGGGAGGGAGAGAATGAAACTCCCTTCAGATTTACGATAAGGCCCATAGTGAATTCTTATTGAAAATCTTATTAAAATAAAAAATAGTGGAATGGACAATAAAAAAAGGTAATAAAAACAATTTTACTATGGGCCTTATCGTAAATAAATATTCTCGAGAATTTATTCCCTAACTCCCTGGTTTGAATCGAAAAAAAAATTTCGTGGAAAGGGAAAATTCACTGGAAAAATTATGTAATCGGCAATAAGTTGGGAGCGAGTTTTTTTACTTTTATTTGTTAAATTTGCTCCTCAACATTTTGCTAGGGAGTACTAAAGTATAAATGAATAATTATAAATGACGTTTGACAAATTAAAAACTTTAGTACAACAATTTTAAAGCTTATTAAAATAGCTTTCATATGACACTAAAGTTTTTAATATCCACCTAAACGTTTCCAATTTATACTGGTTCTGCTAAAACTACTTTTCACTTAAATTTTTTTTTTTTGGCAATTTTTTGGTGCAATCTTTTGATTTTTGAAATCCACAAAAATGATTAAAAAGACATTTTTCACTTTAAAAAGCAAAGCATTAATTTGAATTTCACTGCTGCAATTGCTTCTTTTTCTTCTTTTGCAATTGCTGTTTCTTGTTTATCTTTTTTTTATAAGTCAGCTGTCAATATCCAGTGGAAAATGGAAAAAAATGTCAACGATTTATGAAAAAAAGCGTTGCCACATGTTTTTTTTTTTGTGCAAAAAAAATGTCTACGAAATTGGAAAAAATCAGCGTTCAGATTGGTTGTTTGTGCAAAATGTCAAAGATATGGGAAAGACTTAGCGTTGCCAGATGTTGTTTTTGTGTAAAATGTCAACGCTCTTGGAAAAACACAGCTTTGCAAACTGGTTATTTCTGAAAATGTCAACGATATTAAAATAAAAAAAGTATCCCTGCATGAAGGGGAGTTTCCATTCATGAAATATTCACTACTTCCAGTGCTCTTCTCCGGGAGGGAGAGAATGGAACTCCCTTCAGATTTACGATAAGGCCCTATAATTTTTATTACATAGTGTTTATTGTTATTGCAATAAGCTCACCACCAATGAGCAATTCGAGATGCTAGTGGAAGAACTGGAGAAGTATTCGGATCTAACGCGAGGTGCACCCGTGTTTGGGGGAACAAAACAAAATTCCGACGAAAAGTGGTCTGAAATAGCCGCAAAGGTCAACAGTCTGGGACCACCGGAGAGAACAATAAATGAGTGGAAGAAGGTAAAGTTGGCTAAAATTATTTTTTTTTTTTTTGCTAAAGTTTGTATGGACTACTGGCACAAAATTGTATTAAATTACTGATACATAATTTTTACGTCCGAACTTTATCAAATTTGGTCCATCAGGTCATGATTTCAGATATTCTTGCTTCAAAATGCAAAAAAGGTGTTCTGAGCCATATGGCGCACTTCCAGGAAATAGTGCAATGGTTTCGGATAGCCATAATCTTGTCCATTATCCTTTTCTTTTTATACCCTACACCCAGAGTATATTCACTTTGTCCTTCGGTTAGTATGGAGAAGTATACATATTCTTGATCATCGTCACCTCCTGAGTGGATATAGCCATGTCCGTCTGTCTGTCCGTTTGGCTGGCAAGATGGCTGTCAGTGGACATTTTTTACGGGAAAACCATGCAAGGTAATTCGCCGGTGGCCCACTGCCACCGTTCATACAAAAACGCAGTATTTTGAAAATGCTTCAGTGTAGGGTATTAAATTTTTGGCCAGGCCAAAGGTAACACCCTCACTAGTTTTTTTTTTTTTTATGTGATACCTTGTATATTTTTTTTAGGTTTGGGTGGTCTTAAAGAGTCGAACGAAAAAAAAAATTGCGGAAAACAATTACCAACTCAAAGCTACCGGCTGAGGTTGCTACCAACAGCAGCCATTAAGTCCAATCGAACAGGCAGTGGATTGAATACTGCATTTGTCGCGAAGTTCGATGAACAATGGCAGCAGAATTTGGCCTAGCCCCAAAAGCTAGGGAAAACCAACGGAACTTATCGACTTGGATACTTCAATGGCGTCTTGTGAAGGCATTGAAATTCAGGATACAGTTGCTGGCTGCAGTTCAAAACGATTTGAAAAGAGTATGAGTACTCAAAAAACGGCTACAGCAGCAGGTAAGTTAAATTTTTTTCCTTCGATTTAAATCGACTATACCCAACGGGAAATGGAAGCGCATTGACACGACTTCATTTGCGCTTCTACGGAAGCCAAAAGCTGCTTTCAGTGCTGTTCTCACTGATTATATTTTTTAAAACAGCATGTCCTAGTGGAAATGCACATCTTAGAAGCACATGAAATATGCTTCAAATACGCTTCCGTGGAAGCAAACATATGAACTACGCTTCCGTGGAAGTTTTTCAAAATTTTGAGTTCCATTTCACAAAAATTACTTTTTTTCTGTAACTTTTGGTAGATGTATTAACTTTTATAAGCAATAAAAAAAAAATTGAATTCGAAAAATTTTGTATGCTACCAGAGATGTGTTCCTACTGCGCTCGTTTCGGCAGCAGCTTAATTTTTTCTCGTTGGGTAGATATAAATTAGAATGATTCCAAAAAAAATAGCCGATTATTTAGCCTAAAAAATTTTATAAGCCTAATATACATATTTTATTTTGTAGAGGAACAACTTATGTTGCTTCGCCAGCAAATACGCGGGCAAGATGAATTGTTGGAGTATATGAAGCGAATGACGGAAGCTATTGAGGCTCAAGCCGAAACTACAAAAATACTTGCAGCAGCCATTCAAAGCCAAGCCGATGCATCTCATAAACTGGCAAATGCAATTTCTAAATTCATAGGAGATATGTAATTGATCATTTGTTTTTTTATGAAAGTGCCATTTTTTAATAAAATTTGATTTATAATAAAAACGTCATTAGTTGCTCTTTTAATATTAATAACAAAAGAAAAAATAGTTGAAAACTCGACTGTTTGTATTATTATTTTACTTATCTGATCTAATAGAAACTAGAGCTGTCTGCTTGTACATGAACTTCGCACTTTACTTGTATACGTGAATACGAACTACGTACATTAATAGTACGAAATTACGTTTCTCCTCACTGCCATGCCCATTATTTAACAAACAATAAAAACCTAGGTTAGAGTTAGAGAAAGGATAAGGCACTTTAACTCGTTATGTCTCGCAAAATATGCAAGCTCTTTCGATGAAATTCGGAAGGAAGGTGCCTCACGTGAATACCATACGCTTGCCAAAAATTTGGCGTAATTAAACAATCCATATTCACTAGATTTAGATGTAATTCATTTCGTACCCCTGTTCGAGAAATCACGTGTAGCAAGAGTTCATGTAATCCGACAGCTCTATTAGAATTCTTGACTAGTTTGAGTATGTACAGGAGCTTAAGCACTTTTATGGCTTCTCAGATAAAGCTGTTCAACTTCTAAGTAGCTATTAAAATGACAGAACTCAAAGAATTAAAGTTGGCAATTTATGCTCGCAATTCCTTACCTTACAACAAGGAGTGCCCCAAGGTTCAGTCCTTGGGCCCTTACTATTTACTCTGTTCCTCAATGACATTTTTAGTGTGTGCGAAGACGTCTCTATGCATGCATATGCAGATGATCTTCAATTGTATCTTTCACGACCAATAGGCTTAATTGAAGATCTATGCTGCAGAGTAAATACTGATCTAGAAAATATTAGCAAGTGGGCATCAAATAACAAGTTGTCTTTTAATCCTTTAAAATCGTGTGTTTTGCCAATCTCGAAAACATCTTACCCTTTTGATGAACTGCCATCTATTTATTTAAATGGATCCAAGTTAGAATTTGTGAATAAATCCAAGAGCTTAGGTTTTCTCTTAAACTCAAAAATGACCTGTGAATAGCATATTAATTTGGTTATTAGTAAAATCTACTATACACTAAGAAATTTAAGGATGACTGTTTCTTTTGTTCCAGTCGAAACCAGAAAGCGTATTTTTATGCAGTTGATAATGCCTGTCATATCATATTCTGAAAATGTCTACATACCCTAAGCTCGATTCCCACTCTTTCCATAAGTTGCAAATTGCATTTAACAATGCAACGCGATATGTGTATGGCCTAAGCTGATTTGACCATATCTCATCATATAGTAAATGTATTCTTAAATGTAGTCTAACTGATTATTTCAGTGTTAGAAACTTGATTTTTTTGCATAAAATTGTATATACCAGGACGCCAAATTACTTATATTAAAAATTACAATTCGGTCAGCAAATCCGAAGTCATATTGTCATTATCCCTTTTTTTAAGTATTTAACCTCCTCAAGACTGTTTTTTGTTAGCACTATTCGTCTATGGAACTCCCTTTCACGTCACCTCAAATGTGAATCCAACTGTAAAAAGTTTAGGCAGCTAATCTTTCACTACTTTTCTTAACTTTCTTACATCTTACTTATTTTATATACTTTTTATACCCTACACCCAGGGTATATTCACTTTGTCCTTCCGTTTGTAACGCAGAGAAGGAGGCGTGGCAGATATAGAAAAGTATATATATTCTTAATCAGCGTCACCTCCTGAGTCGATATAGCCATGTCCGTCTGTCTGGCTGGCTGGGTGGCTGGCTGGCTGGCTGGCTGGCTGTGTGTTGAAATACACTTTTTGGGAAAACTGAGCAAGATAATTCAATGAAATTTGGTACACTGCCTCCGTCGTTAAAGATAGCTCGGGGGATTGAAAATGAGCGAAATCGGTCAACGGACACGCCTACCGCCCATACAAAAAATATATTCGACTCAGACACTAGGAATCATAAATGAAAGCTCTCAGCTAAAATGGGGTGAAATCGGACAAGGCGGCGTGGCACCTTCCATATATGCAAAAGTTTCAAAATGTTATACTGAAAGAGTTTTTTGAGATAATCCAGCCAAACTTCACTCAAATACTAAAGACTATAAATGCACGCTCTAAACTAAAACTAGAAGAACTCCAACAAGAGGGCGTGGCACCTCCCATACAAGTAAAAGCTTCAAAACGCTATACTGAAAACGTTTTTCACTCAGACACTAAAAACTATAAATGCAAGCTCTGGACAAAAACTGGGTGAACTCGGACAAGAGAGCGTAGCATCTCCCATAAGAGCAAACTTTTAAATTTTACACCCTTACTATTTTTTTTTTCTCATCTTCTTTCATTCTTATTTTTGCACCCTACACCCAGGGTATATTCACTTTGTCCTTCCGTTTGTAACGCAGAGAAGCAGGCGTGGCAGATATAGAAAAGTATATATATTCTTGATCAGCGTCACCTCCTGAGTCGATATAGCCATGTCCGTCTGTCTGGCTGGCTGGGTGGCTGGCTGTGTGTTGAAATACACTTTTTGGGAAAACTGAGCAAGATAATTCAATGAAATTTGGTACACTGCCTCCGTCGTCAAAGTTAGCTCGGGGAATTGAAAAAGAGCAAAATCGATCAACGGACACGCCTACCGCCCATACAAAAAATGTATTCAAAATGCAATTTTAGTAGTATTTTTCACGACAATGCAACCAAAATACACATAAATACTACAAATTGTAAGCGCAAGTTCTGAAAAAAGACTAGGTGAATTCGGACAAGAGGGTGTGGCACCTCCCATATAACCAAATGCATCAAAACGCTACACTAAAAGCGTTTCTTGAGATATTCAAACCAAATTCGACTCAGACACTAAGAATTACACAGTGCGACACATGAAAAGTGAACTAAAATCCGTTATAAGTCGTCGAAGTACTCGCCGAAAGAAGTAATTCTGCCAGAGCGTTTGCAAAAATGACTCATATAAGGATTTTATGGTCATTTTTGCGATTTTAAGGCACTAGATGAATTTTTTTCGGTTAAGTTTGTTGGGAATTTTTTTTCTTCTATACAATAGCTACAACATTGCTGAAGTCATCAAAACAATATCTCGGCTCATTACCGAGATATAGCCATATGGAAAAATCGCTCAAAATCCAATTTGAGGCAAAAAGTTGCAATTTTCAGCATTATAATTATAATTATCCAGCTGAAAATTGCAACTTTGAGCGATTTTGAGGATTTTGAGCGATTTTTCGATTTTTTCATATGGCTATATCTCGGTAACGAGCCGAGATATTGTTTTGATGACTTCAGCAATGTTGTAGCTATTGTATATAAGAAAAAAAAAAAATGCCGAACAAACTTAACCGAAAAAAATTCATCTAGTGCCTTAAAATCGCAAAAATTACCATAAAATCCTTATATGAGTCAACTTTGCAAAACGCTCTGGCAGAACTACTTGTTTCGGCGAGTACTTTCGACGCCTTATAACGGATTTTAGTTCGCCGTCAATGACTTGAAAAATGTTGCACTGAGCAAAAGCTGGGTGAACTCGGACTAGAGGGCGTGACACCTCCCATATGAGCAAAATTTCAAAAATACTGCAGTGTAGGGTATTTTATGTTTGGCCAGTCCAAAGGTTACACCCTTGCTAGTTTTTTTTTTTTTTGCATTAGCCGTAAGCTCTCAAATATGTTAAGGATGTTTTTTAATACTTTTGACCATGACTAGTTAGATAGGTATTTGTGTAAAATTTTGTGCTTTTGTACTATGTTGATCATATTGTGATTTAATGTAAAATGTTAATACTAAGCTTAATTTGTTATCTTAATTTAATCTATTGCATTTTGTGTAATTTTTTTTGTTTTTAAGATTGGCTCAATGTATTTTTAAGTTATACACTTAATTCTGTTTTTACACGGTCTTTTTTTACACGGTTTTGATTTAACACGGTTTGAAAATATTTTTTTTTAAATATTTTTACACGATTCTATTCCATTTAACACGATTCAAAATTTTTTGGGCTTAAATTTTATTTTTCAGATTTAATTTTTGCGAAATGTGTTCATATCTGCCGTAAAAAATATAAGGCCGCAAACTAAGTTACGGCTTTTCAAACTTTATTTCTCCGTCGGATTAAGCAATTTTTTATCTATATTTTAGTCCAATCGACAATTTTCTAAGTTTTCCACTTCTCTTGCAAATTGCAAATAAAGAAATGTAAACATTACATTACATTAAAATCATAAAAGGCAGTAACTCCATACAAAAAAGATGAAAATAGAATAAATTTTTTAAGAAAGAGAATAAAAATAAAATTTTGATTTTCTCAAAACTATGAAAATGAGTTGCGTCTTATTATAATTTTACGGCAGATATCACACATTTAGGGGAATTCCCTTATTGTGCATACACGCAAATTTGAAAAGTGTTAATATTTTGTGAACGTGCTTGGTGCTTTTATAGACAAATTTTGTAGTTTTTTCATTATTCACTAATCTTAATAGGTTTTAAAGATAAGGAACCAATCACCTATTTTTGTATAAGATCAATGTCTTTTTTTACACGGTTTTTTTCTACACGGTTTTTTCTGGAACCAATCTACCGTGTAAAAACAGAATTAGGTGTATACGTAATTTAAATTATATAATTATCTACTTATCAATTTTATAATATTATAAGCATTTTTATTTTATACTTATTTTTCCAACTTTGATGTACCTAAAATAAGTTTGTTCTTAATGTACCTATGAAATTCATCAATAAATTGAAATTGAAATTGAAAAGAATTTGTATTCTTATATGCTAACAAATTGTATCAAATAAATAAAATAAATGAAAAATTAAATAAAGTAAGTTTTGCCAAAAAGAGATAAAATATTTAGGATACCGGATAGGTTTCGGTTGTTTAAAGGTTGACCCAGACAAAGTTCGGGCAATCACTGAATTCCCTTTACCCAAGTCTATGCGACAAACACGTCGCTTCATTGGCATGGCGAATTGGTATCGCTATTTTTTTAACAATTTTGCTAAATCGTCAAAACCTTTTCATTTAACCCCTGAAGCTGTCGAAGCTTTTGAAAAGTTAAAAGAAGCATTGTCATCCGCTCCAGTTCTGGCACAACCAGACTTTTCGCGTGAATTCATCGTGCAATGTGATACCTCGACAGTTAGTGTTGGTGGAGTATTGTATCAGCTCAATGATAAGGGTAGAGAAAGGCCTATTGCTTATGTTTCCAAAAAACTGAATAAGGCTCGACAAAACTATAAAGTTACAGAGCTCGAATGGTTAGCAGCTATAATTAGCGTTGACCGTTTCAGACCATATGTGGAGGGTGTTCCCTTCCGTATTATCACGGATCATTCCAGCCTTAAATGGCTTATGACCCAAAAAGAACTGCATGGTCGTATGACGCGCTGGTGTTTAAAATTGCAAGGCTTCGATTTTACTATGGAGCATAGAAAAGGATCACTTAACGTGGTTCCTGATACCTAATCACGATTTGACGTTGATGAATTAGTAGCGAATGAGATATCGTTTGAGGTAGATTTAGAGTCACCAGAATTCGAAAGTGCAGAATATGAAGATTTGCGAAGGACAGTTAATGAAAATAAAGATATGTTGCCTGATGTTTGCGTGTCTGACAATTTTGTGTACAAACGAGTACAATTTCGACAAGGTATTGAGGATGAGGAGGATAACCTCTGGCGTTTGTGGGTTCCCAAGACTTTAACTGAATCTATTATTAAAAATGCGCACGATTCAGAAATTAGTTGTCGCGGCGGTTATGCGAAAACTTTGGCGCGAATCAAGCAAAAATATTTCTGGCCTACCTTAGCTCGTGATGTGTATAATTTTGTCAAAGCTTGCGACATGTGTAAGTCAATGAAAGCAGTGAATCAAACTTTAAGACCCCTATGGGCAATGCTTTTGTCACAGAGCGTCCTTTTCAGCGTCTATACTGTGATTTTTTAGGACCGTATCTTTTCATTGCAATCCATCATTTTGCTTAGTTTTTATTTCTGAAGCCAATGCGTGCTGCGACGTTTTCAAACGTAATTTCTTATTTTCAAACCGAGATTTTTCCGACATTTGGTGTACCACAATTTATCCATAGTGATAATGGAAAACAGTTCGTTTCCAAGGAAATGCAAGATTTTTTCTCTAGTTATGGTGTTACCCCTGCGGGTAAGGGGTCAGAATATGCCCGAGGTAAGCATGCCTGTCGTAAAAGGCGACTAAAAGCGGGTGACCAGCCAGGGTGTGGAAGGGTGTAGCGTTGGACAGCGTTGCGCCTCGAAAGAAAAACCCACAATGCCCGTAACTGGCACTGACAAGGCGAGTCGATGCCGCCTTAAAATAAGCATCTTGTCGAAATCCTGAAGCGTCTGATCCAGAGTGGACGGCTCCCAGGTCAGCGTCTGTTCCAGATTGGGCGGCTGAAATTAAAAGTGAATTTGGCCACTATATTTGCAGCGCTTGCCGGATCCAGCTTTAAGCTTATAACTTACTGCGTGGGGCGTTGCCGAGAAGATTATACTAATGAAGCATGGATCGAAAAACGATGGGAAATAACTCTCCAAGTGGTACCCACCAGAGTGTGGTTAATCCACCTGCCTCGGCAGCATGCACATCGGATTTGGAGGTGCAAGAAACATGCATAGTTAGGAATGATTCTCATATAACTGGAACCAATATGGTTTCTCAAAATTTTAAAATCCTTTCGATGAAAACTCGAACACGCATCGGCTCTTGGAATGTCCGAACTCTAAATGATATGGTGTTACCCATATTAAAACTGGTTTGTATTCACCGCAGGCCAATGCCTCCGAGCGAGCAAACAGAGAAATTATTTCCAAAATTCGTTGCTATTTGATAAATGACAAAGACCACACCAATTGGGATAAACATATTCCTCAAATTTTATCAATACTACGTAGTGACTTTCATTCAGCCATAAAAGGTTCACCATACTATGCATTATTTGGCCAAAATATGTATCAGCACGGGTCTGCATACAAGATTCTCAAAAAACTTGACAGTCTGAGACATGGCCAAATAAACATAGAACAAAAAGGTGAAGTATTACATCGAATTAGGGATAAAATTGAGAGAAATTTAGTGATCGCACATAAAAAGGCTGCAAAAACATACAATACTCGGTCGAAAGAAATTTGTTACAGGGAAGGTCAGGAAGTTTTTCGTAAAAATCATGCACTTAGTAAATTTTCGCAAGGTATAAATGCCAAATTTCTACCAAAGTTTTTAAAATGTCGAGTCCGCAAGAAATTAGGCAATGCCCTATATGAAAATGAGGATCTTCAAGGTAAACTTGAAGGTACCTTCCATGTGTCGAATTTGCGTCCAAATTGATTTTATTACCTAGCTTTTCTGTATTCCACTCATGTCGAATTACAAGCCTTTCCCGTAAGGGCATCTTTCATAAAAGAGAAAGATGACGGGATTAACGACCCTGCGTACCCTAGTGAACCCAAAAAGTGTCTGTTCCCATAGTGGGCGGCTTATTGGTCAGCGTCTGTACCCAGATTGGGCGGCTGTGTATCCTAAGTCCAAAAAAGCGTCTGTTCCCAGATTGGGCGGCTATTTGACCAGCGTCTGTTACACATTGGACAGCTGTAAACTTTTGTAGGTTACCCTGAGACCGGGGTTGCATTGGATGCGACTTCGTGCGAGAATTCGGTCGTACGACCAAACTTTTTTCCGATGGAAGTGTGTGGTTGACTTCCCGATACTCATCTCCTTGTATTTTTCGTATGACTTCGTTTTATACGACCAACATTTATTTTGTTTTTGTCAGTCGCTATAACGGGGCGATGAGTATTTGGTGAGTATCTATACTTATTTTATTGGAGCAAGCGTTTTTTTTTTTCTCGTGCGGCTCGGTTTTCGTACGTGGGTGCATTAGAGGTGTTTTAAGAATGTATGGAGATCCTTAGTAACAACATTTTGATACTTGACACCCCTCAATTTTGTGAGGGTGGGAAAAAAAATGAGATTGCAAAAAAAATTTTGGAGTTGTGGTGATCGTAAAGGTTGGCGCATCGAGGTCAAAAGTGACAGAAAAAGAGAAGAAATGTACATACAGTCCTACAAATATTAAGGGGTCACCTCTAGAGGGGTCAAATGTATGACTGACCCACATTATTTTTCCCCTTCCAACATTTTTACCAAGCATACTGGCCCCTATCTCTAACCCCTAAGGGGGCTCCCATACAAAATTGACATTTTTAGGAAATCGACGCCCACCACTCCCTGGGGCCCCAAGAAGGGTCAAATGTATGACTGATCCCTAATATTTTTTCCTCCCCAACAATTTTGCCCAACAAAGTTACCCTCTACCTCTGACTTTTTAGACTACTCCCATACAAAATAGATGTCATAGACATGAAAAATATGGAAAGGAAATCGTCAAATAGGCCCATAACTGCCCAGAAGTTACTCCTAGAGGAGTCAAATATATGACCGTCCCCCATTAGCCCCCTTCCAAAGTTTTTTCTCAGCATACCCACCCCCTATTTCCAATCATTAAGGGGGTTCCCATACAAAGTAACTGTTTTTATATAAAATGCCCCACTGCACTAACTGGCCCACGGGTACCCCTAGAAGGGTCAAATGTATGACCGACCCCCATTATTTTTTTGCGACCTATATTTTCCCCCCACATACTTACCCCCTATTTTCATCCCTGAAAGGGGCTGCCATACAATTTTTTTTTTTATAAATTTTCCTAGAAATAATGGGGGTCGGTCATACATTTGACCCTTCTAGGGGTACCTATGGTCCAGTTAGGGCAGTGGGGGCAGTTTTTAAAAAAACCGTAACTTTGTATGGGAGCCCCCTTAAGGATTGGAAATAGGGGATAGGTAAGCTTTGAAACTTTGGAGGTGGGATAATGGGGGTCGGTCATACATTTGACTCCTCTAGCAGAGACTGCTGGGCAGTTATGGGCCTATTTGAAGATTTCCTTTCCATATTTTTTATGTCTATGACGTCAGTTTTGTATGGGAGCCCCCTAAAGAGCTAGAGATAGAGGGTAAGTACGGTAGAAAAAAATGTTGGGGAGGAAAAAATATTAGGGGCCGGTCATACATTTGACCCTTCTAGGGGCACCGTGGGAGTGGTGGGGGTCGATTTCCTAAAAATGTCAATTTTGTATGGAAGTCCCCTTAGGGGTTAGAGATAAGAGGTAGGTATGCTTAGTAAAAATGTTGGGAGAGAAAAAATAATGTAGGTCGGTCATACATTTGAACCCTCTAGAGGTGGCTCCTCTTGTGGGGCTGGAGGTAAATTGTTTCTCCTTTTCTCTCATCTTTGACCTCAATGCGCCAACCCTTACCCTCAAGCCAACCCCAAAATTTTTTTTGCAAACTAATTTTTTTTTCCAACCTCACAAAATTGATGGGTGTCAAGTATAAAAATCCAAAATTCGTGCACTAAAACACCCCTAGGGTGCATCCAATGTAATCTTAGCCTGGGGTAACTGAGCTATGCTCGAGACCACTCGGCATACAGTCATGTCAAGGCATGTTGGTAATAAATAATTAAATTTTTATATTTGTTTAAAAAACCATTCCAGACAACGGAGCCATAAAGTTATGACTGCGTTTGCGCTTGGCCGACCGTCACTGAAGGTTCGACCGAGGGCAAACGGAGTCTACATCCCTAGGTCCTCTTTTGGACTAAACGGTGGAGGTTTCACCGGGGGGTCTACATTATGGTGATGTTGGACCCATGGACACTTATGTAATATGTGTGATTAGTCAGACCGATGTTTTATTTTGCCCGTTTATTCGTGGGTCGTGCCACACGTTTCTGCCAAGAAATTAAAAAAAAAAATTTTATCCCTGATATCTGAAATTAACATGTTTGACTAGCTTCGAACCGTTAAGTTCCCATTACACCCGTTTTCCTGTTTATTTTGGGCGGGAATGCCTTCCCAAAACAAAGCAGGTTTGGAACGGTGGTAGCACACTGCTGCACCGAGCAAATTGTCTTCTGGGTTAATTGCTACGTATCGTTCGAAAATGTAAACGGACCCTAATTCCATGTTCGAAAATTGACATTCACTAGCACACTCACAAAATGTACATAGCATTTCATTTTTCTATCACCATCTCCCTTGCGATCATTGGCATGGTTTTTGTGAGTGAGTACACAATAATATTTTTTTCTAATTTGAAGGCCAAAAAATGAGGTGATATTTTGTGAGAGTGTTAATAAATAACTAAATTGTGTACCTAATAATTTAAGCTCGAAATAAAATGAAAAAAAAAAAAAAAATAAAACGGAAAAATCTAGTGCTCATTTGCTTTGTGCGCAGCACCTGGTGCAAGCAGAAATTTTTTATTCAACGAAAAATAGCGACATTGGCAGCATGCCAACAGGGAAAAAAACGAGGGTTAAAATCAGCAGCAACAGCAGTTTTGTGCTTAAAAGCTTTTATGTTCTTCGGTGGGAAAAGAAAAATTACGAAGAATTCCTCTTTATGAATTGGATTCTGTGTGTCGGCAGTTATCAACAATCTCTCTCGCGCTGCACATTTGCACAGATGTTTGTGCTTTAAATTTAATATAGAAAGTCGAAAATAAAAAAATAAAAAACTAATTGTAAACGCGTTCCAATACAAATAAGGAAAACAAAACAAAAATGAAGGACAGTGGAACAAAAATTAAAAAAAAAAACCAAAAATGCTTAGATATATAAAGTAGTGCAGTGCAGCAGCTGAAATTTTATCTGGGTTTGCAATGGCAAGGAAAACAGACAGACAGTGCAAAAATAAATTAAAAAAAAACCAACTTGAACAATAAATGTTTAAATAAAATAAAAAAAAAAAAACAATAAATAAACAAAAAACTATAGTAGAAACGAAAGAAATAAACAAAAATAAAAGTATATAGCATAAGAAAGAACAGCAATTGAAAGAAAAGAATAATTTGAATTATAAAATAAACGTAACAACACTGCTGAGAGAACAACAACAACACGGCTGAGACAGCAACAACAACACTGCTGAGACAACAACAACACCAGATATGACACCTTACGAACATCAATCAACACTCACGTATAAAACGGCAGCCGTGTAACGACTCTGCCCATAAGTCTCGCATTTGAAGAGCCGGTTCTGCACAACTGTCTAAGCCGGCTTTGCTCAGGGAAAATGGGATTGGTTTGACTCTTCAAATGACGACCGAGCTGTCACATCAAATTAAAATTTGTGTGCAGAGATGGTGTCTATAAAACCGGAAGTACAAAAAAAGAACCAATTAAAGCATCTACTTATATCCTTCAAATACACTTTAAACTATTGACGCTAAATGAATGGGTATGCTTGCGTGCGACCAAAGTCTGACTGAGGGAGTATAGTTGAAATTATCCCCCAGGTCTTCACCCACCCAACCTGCTAACATTAACTAAAATTCTACATGTTAGCCCACTTCACCCATGCCTCTACTTCACCTTTCACAATTAAAAAAAAACTTTAACGATTAATTTTTCAACTAGGTATTCCCTTTTAATTTAAAAATTGTTCAAAACTTATACATATAGGTATAACGAAAATTTCAGAGTGTAACTTACATATTTTCCATGGTATGGAACTTACAAATTTTAATTTTTCAAATTACTAAATATAAAATATACATTATAATTAAGCTATTGTGAAGCTTTATTTATCAAACTATCAAATTTCAAATTTTTAAACCGAATTTAAACCCCAAAATGGTCGATGGTAACACTAACTGAATGCATCTCAAGATATGCAAAAACCAGATTTAATTGAGAATAGTGATAACGATCAAAACAAAACTAAGAATTTACAAAATGGCAGCAAAGAAAATAGATTTAATATGTAAATAAAATATAAGAGTTACTCACGATTGCATACCTCTCTCCAACGACGACAGCAGGCCTGTTGTTGCAGTGGTGATCTCTATGTTGTTGCAGTTAAATTTATGATATATGTTTCTCAACAAGAAAAATTAATTCAGAGAAGTTGGTTTGTTCTCTCAAAACTACTCCGTTTTCGTTATAATATTTCTTTTTGCTTTACTTCATTTTAGTTTCTATGTAAGTGCTCCCATTAAAGAATCAGCACATGTTTTCTCAAAAACAGTGGTGGCCGGATAAAAATTATGTGTTCATAAAAAAAATTATGAAAAAAATTTGATATTTGATTCACAAATTGAATTTTTAATTATTTTAAGCGAAGCAATTGAAACTATAATTAAAAGTAATATATTTTTTTTTTCTCAGAAAAAAAACTAGTAAGGGTGTAACCTTTGGCCTGGCCAAACATTAAATACCCTACACTGTAGTATTTTTGAAATTCCGCTCACATGGGAGGTACCACGCCCTCTTGTTCGAGTTCACCCAGCTTTTGCTCAGAGCTTGCATTTATAGTTCTTAGTGTCTGAGTGAAACTTGGTTGGACTATCTCAAAAAACTCTTTCAGTGTGGCATTTTGAAACATTTGCTTATATGGGAGGTGCCACACCCCCTTGTCCGATTGCAACTAATTTTTGTTGAGAGCTTTCATTTATAATTCTTAGTGTCTGAGTCGAATTTGGTTTGAATATCTCAAGAAACGCTTTTAGTGTAGCGTTTTGATGCATTTGATTATATGGGAGGTGCTACGCCCTCTTGTTCGAATTCGTCAAGTCTTTTTTCCGAACTTGCGCTTACAATTTTTAGTATTTATGTGTATTTTGGTTGCATTTTGAATATATTTTTTGTATGGGCGGTAGGCGTGTCCGTTGATCGATTTTGCTCATTTTCAATCCCCCGAGCTAACTTTGACGACAGAGGCAGTGTATCATATTTCATTGAATTATCTTGCTCAGTTTTCCCAAAAAGTGTATTTCAACACACAGCCAGCCACCCAGCCAGCCAGCCAGACAGACGGACATGGCTATATCGACTCAGGAGGTGACGCTGATCAAGAATATATATACTTTTCTATATCTGCCACGACTGCTTCTCTGCGTTACAAACGGAAGGACAAAGTGAATATACCCTGGGTGTAGGTATAAAAATTGAATTACAAACTATAGGTTTGCATATGTATATGAACTAGAGTTCGCCTTGTGGCCGAAATTCGCCCATTTCGATTTGACCATAAAATAAAGGAAAAAGTTTTTATACCCTTCCTTGGGCGATAAAATACAAACAACTTTTAATATTCTTCCTTAGGGTTCTGGTTCTCTACATCGGTGCAGCAGCTAAGTTGCAATATCGTACTTTCCATTTAGAGGCGTGTAACTCCTACTAAAGAGCAAACAGCTTTTGTTATCTTTCTATACCAAAATTCATAAAAATCAATCATGCTATTGTGCTATATAGTTCTAACTCTATATCTACACCAAATTTCATCAAAATCGTATGCAGTATTTTCGCCGTGAGAGCGTTTTTTCCATTAAGGGGCGTGGCACTGCCCACTGAAAACATAATGGTCATGTTATCGTTCCTTAGTGCCAATCCTATCTCCATACCAAATTTCGTTGAAACCGATGCAGCGGTTTAGCGTGAGAGCGTTTTTTTCATTTAGGGGCGTGGCACCGCATACTGAAGAACATAATGCTCATATTACAGTTCCTTAGTGCTAACCCTATCTTCATACAAAATTTCGTTAAAATCGATACAGCGGTTCAGCCGTGAGAGCGTTTTTTTCCATTTAGGGGCGTGGCACCGCCCACTTAAAAAAATTATAGTCCTATGCACTGCTCCTTCTCACAGCCTTTCCAACAAAAAAAAATCAAGCAAATCGGTTGAGATTTAGGTATAAAAACAGGGACTGAACCGATTTTGTTTGCCTATTTATACATAGATAATAATACCTATGCAAAAACATATTAAAATTTTTTTTTTTTTTTTTTTCGTTTTTTAGTCCATCTAATTCTAAAGATTTTTATGAAAAGAATGTAAAAGTTTAATGTATTTAAAATCTATGAGTGCAAGGCAAAACTTATGAAATTAAATTTTTCTTTTATAAATTCAGGAAAGATATGTCCCGGTTTTAAATTTAATTTATTTAGGTATAAATTGAAAAAAAAAAAAAAAAAAATTGATACTAAATATTATTAGAAATATAATTACGAAGCTCTTTAACTACTTAGTGGTACTTATCGCATGTACATTAGGAATTGCTTCACTTTGGCAAAAGCAGATTTTCCGTACAGACGACCAAATATGGATGACCAAATATATCCCACAGTATGTTGGCATGGCCGATTCTGGAGAAGATGTGGTGGTGAAGAAAATAAACTGGACCTCAGCTTCCAAAATCTGGTGTCTGGATAAAATTTGTGCTCCGGGGCTTGGCAGGAACAATTTACGTCGGAGACTTTTGTACGATTTTAATCGTGAAGAATCGTAGGCCGTTTGCAAACTTTTATGCACGAAATCTTCAATATTATATTGCAAATTAAACTTTGACTAAACCCGGTATTTATTTTTAATTTCGGACTATCTTTTTGATATTTTTAAAAAAACTCGTGGAATTTAATTACTTTAAACATTACTTCTTGATCTAGTGATCTTCGTTCTCTCGTGGTTTGCCGAAAAAGAAAGAAAAAATGCCTTACGGAACATGGACATACAGTCCCCTATCGCATTTTTCACTTCTTGACATTTTTCTATATCCATTATCTATATTTGTATTTACTACAGTGCATTTAAAAGTGTAAGAATATAGTGATGGCCATGTCGCGCAACTGTTTAACGATAGTGCAAAGTGAATAATATTATCAACATGCAATGAAATAGTTGATAACCTATTTTAATTTTATCAAATAGTTAACATCTAACAATTGTTAGTAAAAAAACTATTATGCATGTATAATCTAAACAAAGTTAAAAAAAAATCAAAATTAGTCACACTGAAAAAAAAAAAATTGTTTCCAGGAAAATTCCAACAAACGAAACAAAAACTAGTAAGGGTGTTACCTTTGGCCTGGCCAAACATTAAATACCCTACACAGCAGTATTTTGAAAATTTTGCTAATATGGGAGGTGCCACGCCCTCCGAATTCACCCAGTTTTTTTCTCAGAGTTTGCATTTATAGTTCTTAGTATTTAAGTGAAATTTGGTTGGATTATCTGAAAAAATGTTTTCAGAATAGCGACTTATATTTCTTTCGAAATTATATTAAGAAAATTTAAAGTTTTTCAATTTTAAAATATGTCTTTTTTATATTTCGTTTTTTTATAATTATTTCTGAATCAATCTGAATTTGATATATTTAAATTTTTAAGAAAACAAAATCGAAGCTTACAATGTATATAATTTATAAAGTGTTTTTTATGTATTGTTGAACTAGGATTTGTAAGATAATTATATGATGGTGATATTATATGCATGGGATATTGTAATTCCTCCCCCCTAAGGATGAAGCGAAAGGTACCGAAGCGATGATGCAGGTAGAGTCATCATCTTTTTTTTTGCATTCAAACCATATGTACTCGTATTGGTCATTGTTTTTGGGATGGGACTATTTTTCTTTTTAACTGCTTCTCCGAAAAAATATGCATTCCATTTCCATATAGATTAGTTGATGTTGAAATTTATTTAGTATTCATCGAATTGGTTGGACGTTTAGTAAAATAATGTGCAATACTTGTTTTCGCTGTATCTAACATCTGTCAGCACATCTTTTATTATTGGTATTGTGGACAATTGCACTTTCCTTCTACTTTGGGGTAACGATTGTTAAAACACTGAACATTATTATTGAACATAAATGATTAAGTATTAAAATCTGTTTTTAATTATCAAGAGTTAATATCAGACTTCGGAATGTTGGATCAATTATAATAGTATTAAGTAACTCATTCAAATGTTTATTGATATTTTGGAAATTTTTAATTCATATAAACAGTGCACGGTGGTTTTTAAAAAATTTTAACTTTTTGAAATACCACCCGCGATTTTTTTCAGGGATAATGTTGGGGGACCCTTCTAGTATCTAAATCCGCAATCCGCGAAATCGGACGTCCAGCCGTTTTTTTTTTTCGACCTTTTAGTTTTTTTAACGATTTTTGAGTATATCTCGGTGTGTATATACATGTTATATACACATATATATGTATATACGTACATATATATTATTGTATATGTATATATGTGTAATATATATATATGGATATATATATACATACATACATACATACATATAAAAGGTATCATTTCCGCACCATTTATTTTTTAAAAAATCGGTTTTTTCGTATTTAAGAAAAACACAAACAAAAACCGGAAACGAAAGTAATCACTTCAAATGTGATTTTTGATGCTTAATCCGATTCCGGTATTAAAATTGCTCTATTACGTCTGGACTTTGAAATATCCTTACATATATGTTTAAAGGACACCATTTTTTTTCCTATTTTTGAAGTTATATAACAAGATAAGGTAATATTATGCCGTAAAATCTGGTATGACAGTTAAAAGCCCTAGTTTTTTTCTTGAAAACTCAATCAAACTGATAACGATATCTTTTTTTTTGTCGGAGATATCTTTGCCTAAAAAGTTAAAAAAGTGCAAAAACACGATTTTTGGCTATATTGGATGTTATATACAGGACACACAAAGTTTTTTTGGGAATTTGTATTACCAGAAGCATTTAGTACTTTCTTTTGGCTTTAAATTGAGCTATCAAATGTTCATCTGCAATATTTCTCTGCAAAGTTATGTTAACTTTAAAATCACACCATGGAACTCAAAGTGAAAAATCTTGGTTTTTGGCTATATTTGAGGTTGTATACAGTACGGACGAAATTCGTCTGCTCTTTTTTACTAACCGAAGCATTTAAAACCATTCTTTATCTTCAAAATAAGCTATCAAGCGGTCTCTTGTGATTGTTTTCCACAAAGTTATGACCATTTAAAAGTTACATTATGGAGTGCAAACTCACAGTGTACGAGTATTCCTTATATTGCTGCAACATGTCGTCTTAAAATAGTCATAACTTTTTACAAAATAATTACAAGAGACCACTTAATAGCTCATTTTGAAGATAAAGAATGGTTTTAAATGCTTCGGTTAGTAAAAAAGAGCAGACGAATTTCGTCCGTACTGTATACAACCTCAAATATAGCCAAAAACCAAGATTTTTCACTTTGAGTTCCATGGTGTGATTTTAAAGTTAACATAACTTTGCAGAGAAATATTGCAGATGAACATTTGATAGCTCAATTTAAAGCCAAAAGAAAGTACTAAATGCTTCTGGTAATACAAATTCCCAAAAAAATTTTGTGTGTCCTGTATATAACATCCAATATAGCCAAAAATCGTGTTTTTGCACTTTTTTAACTTTTTAGGCAAAGATATATCCGACAAAAAAAAAGATATCGTTATCAGTTTGATTGAGTTTTCAAGAAAAAAACTAGGGCTATTAACTGTCATACCAGATTTTACGGCATAATATTACCTTATCTTGTTATAAAACTTCAAAAATAGGAAAAAAAATGGTGTCCTTTAAACATATATGTAAGGATATCTCAAAGTCCAGACGTAATAGAGCAATTCTAATACCGGAATCGGATTAAGCATCAAAAATCACATTTAAAGTGATTACTTTCGTTTCCGGTTTTTGTTTGTGTTTTTCTTAAATTCGAAAAAACCGATTTTTTTAAAAAATAAATGGTGCGGAAATGATACCTTTTATATGTATGTATGTATGTATGTATATATATATCCATGTATATATATTACACATATATACATATACAATTATATATATGTACGTATATACATATATATGTGTATATAACATGTATATACACACCGAGATATACTCAAAAATCGTTAAAAACTAAAAGGTCGAAAAAAAAAAACGGCTGGACGTCCGATTTCGCGGATTGCGGATTTAGATACTAGAAGGGTCCCCCAACATTATCCCTGAAAAAAATCGCGGGTGGTATTTCAAAAAGTTAAAATTTTTTAAAAACCACCGTGAGTGGGCATCAATGGTATCCATATTACTCGATATAAATTTTTAGCAAGATGTCTAAACTTTAATTAAGCACTCTTTTGTTTCTTCTTAAGGGAATTCATAGGAATTAAAAGGGCAATTTTATTTTTTTATTCTTGCTTTATGAAATTTCTTATCAGTTGTAGTAAGAATAGTGACTTTCTTATTAGTTTTTACTTTATGTTTCGTAAATCTGGGTGTGATTTTATTTCGTCTACATTCTTTTCTAAAAACAGTTTCGTCAACGTCTAAATTCACTGGTTCATTCCTAATTTCATTTAACTTGTCTATTCTTTTGGATGTATTTTCTTTTACTAATTCTTTAATAGCTGGGATACAAGATTGATTGGAATTCGTTCAGTTTCTTTAGATAATCATGTTCGTTATTGAAGCTTATTTGCTTATCAAATTTATAAGTCCTGCCATAAAAGAGTTCGTATGGCGTAAGCTTTGTGGTGGAGTGTATTGAGTTATTGTACGTTATCAAACATTCTGACATAATTTCTTCGTGATCAATATCCAAATTGTTTTCTTTTCTTTTTGCAACAATTATTCTATAAATTTCAGTGAGCGTTGAGTGAAGTCTTTCAACAGGGGCATTGCTGCTAGTCTGTTGAAATGATGTGTAATGTAGGTTGATATTATATTGCTTACAAAAATATTTAACTATGTTTGCAGTAAATTCAACACCTTGATCACATATTTATTTATTTATTTATTTATTTAAGTTTCATTTACTGAGCTGTAGTGCCCTTATAAATTACAATAATGATTTTTTATATACAATTCAAAAATATAAACATTAAAACAAATGATCGAGACTAAAAATTATTATTTGGTATAAAACAGCTCACAAATAAGAGCAAGATAACAGCCGACTGGATCCGAAGGTAGTGGTTACAAACAAGGTGGTTCAAATAGTACCGGAACAAAGCATTATTGAAATATGCAATTTGAAAGAATACTCGCAAGAGTTTACTTAAATTGCTTTTCTAAACTCTTTGCCCAGGAGCTATGGCACGGCAGAGAATGGTGTTCGCAAACCACCCTAGCGCTAGAAGCACGCTATACATTGCAACCACTATCCCGACGAAAGCGCAGGTAGGAGCGCTATGGCCCACAGCGTTAGATGAAACGCTTTGTGGAAGCTGGTATGATGAAAGTAGTGGTTACAAAAAAAAGGAAAGTGGTTCAAATAGTACCTGAACAAAGCATTATTGAAATATGCAATTTGAGAGATACTCGCAAGAGTTTCCTTAAATTGCTTTTCTAAACTCTTTGGCCAGGAACTATGGCACGGCAGAGAATGGTGCTCACGAACCACCCTAGCGCTAGAAGGACGCTGTACATTGCAACTACTATCTCGACGAAAAGCGCTGGAAGGAGCGGTATGGCCACAGCGTTAGATGAAACGCTTTGTGGAAGCTGGTACGATAAATTTCCATCGTAATGAAATCAAATAGTGGATGATGTAACGATGCATGTCATAATAATCGTTGTATTTCTTGTAGGCTGGAAATGATGCCGCAGCTTAGCGATATAAAGAGTTGACACAGTTATGGACTGTGGATGCTCAAATTCAAAAGAACGCGTGCACAATGAACACTTAGTTCTTAAAGAAAATAGCAAGGTAGCACTCTGTGACAAGCCGCTACAATCTTACAGAATGATGTTTTCCAAGTAATCTATAATTTTTTTATTAATTTGATGAAAGGATTCATTAAAATCGATTACATTAAAAACCATGTTAAAGTCACTATAAGAGCGTCGAAGTGGCTCTTGAAGCATGTAGTTAGTTCCATGATGACTCAGATGGAAAAATTCAAAATTTCTAGTTGGGCTATAAGGTACATTAGAGGTTACCATACTTAATAAGTATTCATTAATAATATCGCCTTTTATAAGCTTAAGTACAAAACATATGTTAAGAATGGTTCTCCGATTTTTTAGAGTAGGTAAATTAATTAGCTTCAACCGATGTCTATAAGGGGGCAAATTGATGCTAGGATCCCATGGAAGATTTCTTAAAGCAAATAAAAGAAACTGTTTTTGAACTGACTCAATAGAATTGATATGGCATTCATAATGAGGACTCCAAACAACAGAACCATTCTCTAAAATGGGTCGTACGAGCGAGGTGAATAATAACTTTGTTACGTAAGGATCAGAAAATTCTTTAGACCAACGTTTCATGAAACCGAGAACACTATTAGCTTTGCTTACAATTTTGGAGATATGTAGATTAAAGCTTAGTTTGGAATCCATGGTTACTCCTAGGTCTTCAAAGGATATTAGACGTTCCAGAATGCAATCATCAACTTTGTAGTTGTAAAGAATTAAAGGCCTGCGTGAAAATTACATTAATTTGCATTTATTTAAATTTAAGGTCATGGAATTAATTTTACACCAAGCTGTAAAATTATCAATATCATGTTGTAGGCAGAAAGAGTCAAATGCATTTTTGATAGGCTTAAAAAGTTTGACGTCGTCGGCATACATTAGCACATAACTAGTATTTATGACGGATGGCATATCATTCATAAACAAAAATAATAATGGACCAATATGACTGCCCTGGGGAACCCCAGATGTAACGGGATATTCATTTGATTTTATTCCCTTAAATAAGACACACTGAGTTCTGTTGCGTAAATAAGAACGAATCCATTCAAGCAAAAGACTTGGAAAACCAATCAAGGAGAGTTTTAAAAGCAACAAATCATGATTAACAACATCGAAAGCTTTACTGAAATCGGTGTAAATAACATCAGTCTGATAGCCCTTATCAAAATTATTAATTGTGCAAGTAGAGAACTACATCAAATTTGTTACAGTTGATCTACCTTGCAAAAATCCATGATGGTGAGGAGAAATGTAAGGATTAGAACTATGAGCAATTTGCAAAGTTAAAATGTGCTCGAAAAGTTTAGGCAGTGCGCTTAATTTAGCAATCCCCCTATAATTAGATATCATAGATCTGCTACCAGATTTATGTAAAGGAATTATAAAAGATGCCTTCCACACTTCAGGGAAAATGCCGCAAGCTAGTGATTTTTTGAATATTTCATAGATTGGGAAAGCGAGAACTTCACAGCAATTTTTAAGAACACAAGATGGAATACCATCGGGTCCTGCAGCTTAATTTGCTAAGGACAATGTCCTTATCAATATGTGGCATTCTTACCAGACCCGAAGCTACTGGAAAAGGATAATCATTACAATTATATGTGGACGATGAGTAAGTAGATTGAAAAAATTTTGCAAAAAGATTACAAATATTAAAATCGTTATCGGATTCCACTTCATCGTATTTCATTGCCGTTGGAAAGGCATTATTCTTTCGTTTTAATCTAATGAAGCTCCAGAAAGACTTGGGATCGGATTTCAAATTTAGTTTTACCTTTTGTAGGTATGATTGATAGGCTTTATTGCATAATAATTGATACCTATTCCTTGCAGAACAATAATTGGTGTAGTCTGTAGATTTGGACGACATTTTGAACTTTCTGTAAAGTTTAGATTTTAAGTTTCTCAATTTACGTATCACATTAGTAAACCAGATTGGGCCAGAAGAAGCAGATTTAAAAAATTTTGGTACAGAATGTTCAAAACAACCAATAACAGCATTATTAAAGGATAAGACTATATCATTAAGACTTTTAGCAGTAATGATGTCTTCATCGAGATGAAGAACAGAGTTCCAATCAATTTCAGATAGCATCTCATTCAATAAAACATAATTAGTTTTCTTGAAGTAAAAAGATTTATCGCCTGTGAAACTGTCTTTAATGCTACTAGTCACATGTACTTCTAATACAATTTCCAGGGAAGGATGGTAGGAGTCTTCAGGCAACGCTAAAGGATCACAGCGTGAGATACGAATAATATCACTGTCATCAAAGAAAATCAAATCTAACGTTCTAGACCTCAAATTCAGTACGTGATTTACTTGAAAAAGTCCCAAAGCAGATATAGAATTTAAAAAATCTGTTTCAAGCTGGTTGCCTGGCGATGGAAGCAACTTTATAGGATCCAAAGTATTGGAACTCCAAGAGATATTTGGTAAATTAAAATCACCTGTAACCATTAAGTGAGCGTCAGCTTTTAACTTATAGCCCGACTAGAAAATTTTGTGTGGCGACAATTAGGGCCCCGTTGGTTTTGCCTAACCAGAACGTTAGGGCCAAACGCGGGAGCCTAACAAGGCCCTCATATCGGATGTAACGGTGTTCCCCATATTTTCCCAATAAGGAATGCCTAATGCCGGCCTAATTAGGTAGGCGTTCGTATTTAGGAAAATTTGAGGCTTACCAAACTAGGCCATCGTTGGGATTTCGCACTTTACCCTAACGTTTTGCTTAGGCAAAACCAATTGGGCCCTAATTCACGCCTAACTAATAATAATCTTCAAATCAATAAAACGAAAAATAGCTCTGTATTTTTTTAGTAATTTATTAAAAATATTATTTATTTCTTAATTTTTTAAGAATTTTTAATATGCTAAATTATAATAACTGATTACATTAAAGATAATTCAGGTTTATTCCGAAATCCGTGTGATTTCAATTACTTATTATTTAGGAGGCTTTTTGATTAAAACAGTGAGTCGAACGATGAAAAGAATTGGAATATCTATTGTGGAGAGTTGCAGGTTGTACAAATAATATAAGTTCGGATTAACAAAAAAGTAATCGTTATGAAATTTTCTTAAAAAATCGCAAAAAGTCGAAAAATTCGATTTTGTCGAATATTTCCTAAACGGTTACTTTCTCGTAAATGTAAATCAATATTATTTTTAGAGCCTGTAATTCTCCACAAAACATATTCTGATACTTTTTATCGCGTTACTTACCATTTTCATCAAAAGCTTCCAAAATGGAAAATAATTGAAACCACACGGATAACGGAATAGTCCTTATTGAAAATAAATACAATTCCAGATATATCTGACAATCCTTATTTAGTTTTTGAACCGTGAAATTTAATAAAATTGGGTTTTAATGAAACAATTGTTTGGTAGAATGAATGAATCATGTATGGAAAGGAAAACTTGAAGAAGTTGCCTTTAATTATGACATTAGCATGGAAGACGAAACGAATCGAGTGACTAAAAATCAATCGTTAATATCAGCCTATTGAAATTTTCATTAAAAACTTGGTTTGACTTAAGCTTCCATTTTAACTCGAAGAATTAAGTTTGTAAGCAAAAATTTTAATTCTTGTCTTAACTTTGAAGTTGTAAGCAATTGAAAATCAGTCGTTCGATTCGTTTCGTCTTCCATGCTAAGTCTATTAAATAGAAATGTATCAACATATCGTCACGAAAATGCAAAAGGACGTAACATATTATATAAATAAGAAAAATTATAGAAGTGCACTCTGAAATGAATTTGAATTATTTTGTTGTAACGTCCTTTTGCAATTAAAGTAACAATTTACAACCAAAAAATCAATAGTAAAACTTAAAAAAAAATTTAGAAATAAAATCAGCTGCGGGTTTCAATCAAAAACCTTTTTTTATCACGTGCAGCACGATGGTATGATGGTATGCTCACTAAGATCTTCTTTCGATTTTGGAAAAATTTTAACGAAAGCATCTGCAAAGAAAAAAAATTAATATCATTGGACACTGTTAAGAAATAACGTGACAACTCTTGAAAAATGTTTTTGATGCAGTTTGATTTCAAATAGTAACATATACATATCTGCATATCATTGCATTTGTTTTTCTACAAGGAATTATTTCGTAAAAAAAATTTTAAGTATACGTACCCCTTCGGCTGCTTCAGTGCAGTTAAATTTAAGCGCCAGTTCGCAACTTAAAGCATAACGCAAATGCACCGGCTGACGACCAACCCAATCAGCGACAGTGAATTTACTTAATTTACTAGCAAGATGTATCAGAGCAACTGCAATCATCTCTGGTTCCCACTGTAGACAGACGACAGTGCTTAAGGAATCATTTACGAAATTCCATGCCATTTTCACCATTTTTTGAAGTTTCTGCTGATCGCCTTTGAAGCATTTCGCATATTTGAGCAAGAATGCGTATAGATGTTCCACCTGGAGATCGAATTTTATGGTTTGTAACAGAATACGCTCCAAAGTCATAACTTCCTAAAAGAGAATTTAAGAAAAATTTACCCAAATAATAATAAATTTAGTATTCTACTAACGCACCTCCTTTGGATCTTCTCCGAATGAATAGAATTGCGTATCCGTTAAACGTCCACGTGCAGTCTTTATTATATCCCTGTATTACTTGGGCGTTTTCTCCACTTTGCCCGCCAAGAAGAGGCCACAGCATGCAGTGACATAACGCGGAAAGCTCTTAAACGAATGAAACATATAAAAGCGATGAAAGTACACCACTCCGGTAGCAATGATATTGTGTCCAAGGCCTATTTCGGTGCCACAACTCATGATGAAGAGCGCGCCTTCTTTGCGACAGCGACGTTTAGTGTCCAATGTTATGTCATCCAATACAGATGGTGTGTCTTTCAACTCTTTTTTGTCATAATACCAGCAAGGCATTGTCCCAATGTTGACAGTGATACTTTGACTAGGATTTGGGGAGTTTTGTTGTTGCGGCGTCTGCTTCAGAATCTGGCTCAGTTGTTGTAGGTACAGGCATTCCTTCATGAGAAAATGATTACGCTATCGCTTAAATTGATTTATTTATTAAAAGAACAAAAGCACTAATGTCAGGGCTGCCGATGGATTATTTGATTCCTAACTCTATTTAGACAAGCGGAGGAGGGTAGAGTTCTTGCAAATCCTGGGATTTATTAAAACTATTTTTATCAAAAATATGAAATTAAGTTGAAAAAATTAGGTAAACATTATTTAATTTTGTTGAACAAGCACCGATTTTGATCCGACATTGCTCATTTTGTTGGTAATTGAATTTAGAAAGAAAGAAACACTTTAGATTTATGCAGTTAAAAAAAAAAAAAAAATAGGAACAATTCTTAACAAAAATATTAGTTTTCGATGCATCTGTCGATTCTCAATCTGAATCTGGCATCAAAATCGGTCTATCACGTATGGTTTTCGAGATATCCTCAACTCAAAGTTGAAATAACACGATTTGTGAGGTTATATGGAGGACACTCGAACCTATTTTCTATTGAATGCGTCATATAGTACTATTTTGTGCCTTCAAAATGAGTTATAAATTCATGATACCATTTGAAATGATCGTAACTTTTTATAAGAAAATCTTTTGATACTCTATCATAGCTCATTTTGAAGACAAAAGCTGTGTTCCTTTTGACGCTTATATACAATTGTGTATATTTTTAAATTGCAATAACTCATGTACAGTGAGTCGCACAATAAAAACTCTCAGGCACTTTTTTATGGAGAATCACGTTCTCAACAAAATCTTTTCATTTTGTATTTAAAAAAATTTATCTTTTAGGAGTTATTCTATAAAAACTGGTTAAGCGCCGATAAACGGCAAAAAATCACTTTTTTTTTAAATATTTTCTAAATAGTTATTATTTATCTAAATTTTATTTTTACAAAAGATCAAAATTATTTGTAGAGCATGTGGTTCTCCCTGAAAAAGACCCTTGGACTTTTTATAGTACGACTCACCATTCATAAGTTATCGCAATTTGAAAATTACAATTTTATACACGCGTCAAAAAAAAAACACGGCTAAAGAATAAAACGAAATGCTGCATTTAATAGAAAATAATTTCGTGCATACTCCATATAACCTCAAAAATCATATTTTTTGAACTTTTAGTTAAGGACATCTCAAAAACCGTACGCGATAGACCGATTCGGATTCAGAACTGGCAAATGCAGTGAAAATTACTATTTTTGGTTAGAATTGTTCTATTTAAAAAAAAAAAAAACGCATAAATTTTAAGTGTTGGTTTATTTTTCAATTTCGGGATTGCAAAATGTTCGAAAATTTGCCATATTTCGAAAATCATGACTCGGATTTAAAACTTTTTAAATCAAATTTGTAGTGAATTAAAATACCATTAATTTGGCACCAATATTATTAAATTCTATCAAGAGGTTCCGGTTTTCATAAAGCCATATCCCGATCTTCCGATGGCTACATCTCCGTAAGTTTTTGAAAAACGGAACTAAGAGAAGTTGTTCGTCCCATGAATCTTACATTTTTTGGTGTTCTACCGATTACCAACCACCACCACAAATAAAAATGGCAAAGGCCTAAGAATATTTTGAAACAAATGAGTTTTTTGGCACGAAAGGAAAATAAAAAATATGTAGCTGTGTTTTAGACGACATTTTATATATGCTTGTTTAAGCACGTAGAAAAAAGAAAATTCACAATGGAGTCCCTGGTAAAAAATCTATGACAGCTGTCATGATCTTAAGTTCGTGTGGTAATAATCGTGGTACTTATAAGATGAAAATGTTACTTTTTGAGAGCAATAAAAGCACTTAAAAAATTCAAGTTTTTAATAATATTTTATCTTATAGAATAGAACAAACATTTTATTCGTACATTTACATTATTTAATTTTGGAGCAGCTTCAAATGTTCTTATTAATATCGCATTACTTTTTCCCCAGATTTACCGAAATTCGGCAACTTATCGTTTTTCATTATGACAAGCGCATTAGGCGTTCATAAGGTAAATCTTAACCCTTCCCAACAAGGCAAATGCTAGGCATTCCGAAACTAGGCAACTGTTTGTTTATCACTATGACCCCCACGTTAGGCTTTCGTTAGGCAAACGAAATTCGGCAACTGTTCGTTTATCACTATGACCACCGCATTAGGCGTTTATTAGGCAAACTTAATTTGGGCAAACCTTCCTAATTTAGGCTAACCCCATTGCTTCCCAATTAGGGCCTAATGTATTTTAAGGCATGCCTAAGCAAATTTCTAGTCGGGCCCGACTAGAAAATTTTGTGTGGCGACAATTAGGGCCCCGTTAGTTTTACCTAACCAGAACGTTAGGCCCAAACGCGGGAGCCTAACAAGGCCCTCATATCGGATGTAACGGTGTTCCCCATATTTTCCCAATAAGGAATGCCTAATGCCGGCCTAATTAGGTAGGTTCGTATTTAGGAAAATTTGAGGCTTACCAAACTAGGCCATCGTTGGGATTTCGCACTTGACCCTAACGTTCTGCTTAGGCAAAACCAATTGGGCCCTAATTCACGCCTAACTCATAATAATCTTCAAATCAATAAAACGAAAAATAGCTCTGTATTTTTTTAGTAATTTATTAAAAATATTATTTCTTATTTCTATCTTAATTTTTTAAGAATTGTTAATATGCTAAATTAAAATTGATCACATTAAAGATAATTCAGGTTTATTCCGATATCCGTGTGATTTCAATTACTTATTATTTAGGAGGCTTTTTGATTAAAACCGTGAGTCGAACGATAAAAAGAATTGGAATATCTTTTGTGGAGAATTGTAGGTTGTACAAATAATATAAGTTCGGATTAACAAAAAAGTAATCGTTATGAAATTTTCTTAAAAAATCGCAAAAAGACGAAAAATTCGATTTTGTCGAATATTTCCTAAACGGCTACTTTCTCGTAAATGTAAATCAATATTATTTGTAGAGCCTGTAATTCTCCACAAAACAGATTCTGATACTTTTTATCGCGTGACTTACCATTTTCATCAAAAGCTTCCAAAATGGAAAATAATTGAAACCACACGGATTACGGAACAGTCCTTATTGAAAATAAATAGAATTGCAGACATATCTGACAATCCTTATTTAGTTTTTGAACCGTAAAATTTAATAAAATAGGATTTTAATGAAACAATTGTTTGGAAGAATGAATGAATCATGTATGGAAAGGAAATCTTGAAGTAGTTGCCTTTAATTATAACATTAGCATGGAAGACGAAACGAATCGGGTGACTAAAAATCAATCGTTAATATCAGTCTATTGAAATTTTCATTAAAAACTTGGTTTGACTTAATCAATTCTTGTCTTAACTTTGAAGTTGTAAGCAATTGAAAATCAGTCATTCGATTTGTTTCGTCTTCCATGCTAAGTCTATTAAATAGATATGTATCAACATATCGGCACGAAAATGCAAAAGGACGTAACAACATGGTTCGACATATCGCTAGAAATAAGAAAAATTATAGAAGTGCACTCTGAAATGAATTTGAGTTATTTTGTTGTAACGTCTTTTTGCATTAAAGTGACAATTTACAACCAAAAAGTCAATAGTAAAACTTAAAAAAAAATTTAGAAATAAAATAATAAAAAACCTTTTTTTATCACGTGCAGCACAGCCACCATTCCAATCCCTGCAGTGATGAAGAGCTGATGCCAATGATTTTATGACGCTATACTCACTAAGATCTTCTTTCGATTTTGAAAAAGTTTTAACCAAAGCATCTGCAAAGAAAAAAAATTAATTTCATTGGACACTGTTAAGAAATAACGTGACAACCCTAGAAAAATGTTTTTGACTAAAGGATGCAGTTCGATTTCAAATAGTAACATATACGTATCTGAATATCATTGCATTTGTTCTTCAACCAGGAAAGAAAAACATTTTTCAAGAAAGCTGCGCATTATTTCGTAAAAAAATTTTTAAGTATACGTACCCCTTGGGCTGCTTTGGTGCAGTTAAATTTAAGCGCCAGTTCGCAACTTAAAGCATAACGCAAATGCGCCGGCTGACGACCAACCCAATCAACGACAGCGAATTTACTTAATTTACTAGCAAGATGTATCAGAGCAACTGCAATCATCTCTGGTTCCCACTATAGACAGACGAAAGTGCTTAAGGAATCATTTACGAAATTCCATGCCATTTTCACCATTTTTTGAAGTTTCTGCTGATCGCCTTTGAAGCATTTCGCATATTTGAGCAAGAATGTGTATGGATGTCTCACCTGGAGATCGAATTTTATGGTTTGCAGCAGAATACGCTCCAAAGTCATAACTTCCTATAAGAGAATTAAAGAAAAGTTTACCCAAATAATAATAAATTTAGTTTTCTACTAACGCACCTTCTTTGGATCTTTTCCGAATGAATAGAATTGCATGTCTGGTAAACGTCCACGTGCAGTCTTTATTATATCCCTGCATTTTTTTGGGCGTTTCCTCCACTTTGCCCGCCAAGAAGAGGCAACAGCATGCAATGACATAACGCGGAAAGCTCTTAAACGAATGAAACATATAAAAGCGGTGAAAGTACACCACTCCGATAGCAATGATATTGCCTCCAAGGCATATTTCGGTGCCACAACTCATGATGAAGCGTGCGCCTTCTTTGTGACAGCGACGTTCCGTTTCCAATGTTATGTCATCCAATACAGATGGTGTGTCTTTCAACTTTTTTTTTGTCATAATACCAGCAAAGCATTGTCCCAATGTTGGCAGTGATACTTTGACTAGGATTTGGGGAGTTTTGTTGTTGCGGCGTCTGCTTCAGAATCTGGCTCAGTTGTTGTAGGTACACGCATTCCTTCTTGAGAAAATGATAACGCTATCGCTTAAATTGATTTATTTATTTAAAAGAACAAAAGCACTTACGATTATGTTTAATCCAAGATGCAAAATACTTTTTTCGAACTACATTTTATTAGAATTTTATTCACACACAAACCGAACAACAAATTATGTGTCAGGGCTGCCGATGGATTATTTGATTCCTAACTCTATTTAGACAAGCGGTGGAGGGTAGAGTCGATGGAAGTCCCGGGATTGATTAAAACTATTTTTTTTATCAAAAATATGAAATTAAGATAAAAAAATTAGGTAAACATTATTTAATATTGTTGATCAAGCACCGATTTTGATCCAACTTTACTCATTTTGTTGGTAATTGAATTAAGAAAAAAATAAACACTTTAGATTTATGCAGTTTAAAAAAAAAAAAAAAAATAGGAACAATTCTCAACAAAAATATTAGTTTTCGATGTATCTGTCGATTCTCAATCTGAATCTGGCATCAAAATCGGTCTATCACGTATGGTTTTTGAGATATCCTCAACTCAAAGTTGAAATATCACGATTTGTGAGGTTATATGGAGGACACTCGAAACTATTTTCTATTGAATGCGTCATATAGTACTATTTTGTGCCTTCAAAATGAGTTATAAATTCATGATACCATTCGAAATTATCGTAACTTTTTATAATAAAATCCTTTGATACTATATCATAGCTCATTTTGAAGACAAAAGCCGTGTTCCTTTTGACGCGTATATACAATTGTGTATATTTTTGAATTGCAATAACTCATGAACAGTGAGTCGCACAATAAAAACTATAAGGAACTTTTTATGGAGAATCACGTTCTCTACAAAAACTTTTCATTTTATATTTAAAAAATTTATCTTTTAGGAGTTATTCTATAAAAACTGGTTAAGCGCCGGTAAACGGCAAAAAATCACTTTTTTTTAAATAACTTCTAAATAATTATTATTTATCTAAATATTATTTTTACAAAAGATCAAAATTATTTGTAGAGCATGTGGTTCTCCCTGAAAAAGACCCTTGTACTTTTTATCGTACAACTCACCATTCATAAGTTATCGCAATTTGGAAATTACCACAATTTTATGTACGCGTCAAAAAACACGGCTAAAGAATAGAACGAGATGCTGAAAATTACTATTGTTGGTTAGAATTGTTCTATTTAAAAAAAAAAAAACCGCATAAATTTAAAGTGTTGGTTTTTTTCAATTTCGGGATTGCAATTTATAATCCCGATAATCTCGGGCTCGCCAAAAGGCTCAAAAATTGGCATCCCTAATACATATATATCGAACAAATTAAAATGGCATAGACTTGAAAAAAATGCTTAAAAAAAACTAGTCAAAATGTACGAAAATTTGCCATATTTCGAAAATCATGACTCGGATTTAAGAGTTTCGTAAACAAAATTTGTAGTGAATTAAAATACCATTCATTTGGCACCAATATTTTTAAATTCTATCAAGAGGTTCCGGTTTTCATAAAGCCATATCCCGATCTTCCGATTTCTATATCTCCGTAAGTTTTTGGAAAACGGAACTAAGAGAAGTTGTTCGTCCCATGAATCTTACATTTTTTGGTGTTCTGCCGATTACCAACCACCACCACAAATAAAAATGGCAAAGGCCTAAGAATATTTTGAAACAAATGAGTTTTTTGGCACGAAAGGAAAATAAAAAATATGTAGCTGTGTTTTAGACGACATTTTATATATGCTCGTATAAGCACGTAGAAAAAAGAAAATTCACAATGGAGTCCCTGGTAAAAAAACTATGACAGCTGTCATGATCTTAAGTTCGTGTGGTAATAATCGTGGTACTAATAAAATGAAAGTGTTACTTTTTGAGAGCAATAAAAGCACTTAAAAAATTCAAGTTTTTAATAATATTTTATCTTATAGATTAGAACAAACATTTTCCCCAGATTTACCGAAATTCGGCAACTTCTCGTTTTTCATTATGACAAGCGCATTAGGCGTTCATTAGGTAAATCTTAAGCCTGCCTAACTAGGCAATTGTTAGGCATTCCGAAACTAGGCAACTGTTCGTTTATCACTATGACCCCCACGTTAGGTTTTCGTTAGGCAAAAGAAATTCGGCAACTGTTCGTTTAGCACTATGACCACCGCAGCAGGTGTTTATTAGGCAAACTTAATTTGGGCAAACCCAAAGCCTACTTAACTAGGCAAGTAATAGGCATTCCTAATTTAGGCTAACCCCATTGCTTCCCAATTAGGGCCTAATGTATTTTTAGGCATGCCTAAGCAAATTTCTAGTCGGGTAGTCGATGAACTTTTTTTCAAAACTTTTTTGTCTCATTTAGTAAGTGCTCAGGAGTAGTTTGACACCTTTTTTAGTTCACAACCGTTCGATTTCATTTTTTTCTACCTGGCATATATAGATTTTAGTGTGCAAACTACCAAAAAAACACTCTCATTTTCAAAAGGTTATAACTTTTTCTACGGCAGTTACATTTTTATGTTCTTAATATCAAATGATAGGGAAAAATCTGTAGAATAAAGTTTGCGGCTTACATTTTTTTCTTATGCCTCTGTTTTCAAAATTTTGGTCTTTAAAAAAAAATGGTCAAAAATTTTGTACTGAAAAATCACTTTACCCGACTTAAAACAAAAACTGTCGTTGGGATTTCAAAAATTCTTTCAAATTTGACATCAGCGTAAGTTCCTGAAGAAAATGAGATACCTCCCATCAAAATTCTATAGAAAAAAGTTTTTTGCCTTAAATCGCGCGGATGTGGAGCGTGTTTAAAAGAAAAATCTAGAGCAGACTCGAACTCAATTTCGACAACAAGAGGCATATGATCCGAATATGCTTTAGATGGTATATAGAAGTCTTTTATGACCTCTAAGAAACCGAAAGAACTCACACAATAATCAATGACCGAGTTGCCAACAGCCCCACAAAAAGTAAAGCCGTGATTACGATTATTGTTCAGTCTTCCGTTTAGAATAACCCCTCCATAACTTTCAAATAATTCAAGAAGTTTTCGACCGTTCACATTAAAGACGTTATCTTTTGATTTTCTAACTGGGTTAATAAGTGGAAAGCCAATTAGCAGATTATCATCTAACTGCTGCTCCAAACCAACACAACCGTTCATATCTCCAACAATACAAAAGTTATCAGAATTAAGGTTTCGCATGAAGTTTTCGAATTTAAAAAAGTTATTGCTCCAATTTGTGCAATTTAAATATAACGGGATCAGATAATACTTTTTAATCGTGTTTATAGCCAATACCGTACAATTACTTATTGTTTCAAAAGCGATATCATAGCTGTTTTTCAAAATTTTTCGAAAGCCGAAAAGACTACCCCCACTGGCACGTCCTACCCTGTTTGTTCTAGTAGCCCCTTCCCAATATAGATAGAAGTCCCTTAAATACTTATAAAATATGTTTTGCTTATCACTTACAATATGAGTTTCAAGTAAAAAGAAAATATCGAAAGAATTTACATATGCGAAGAAATTTGGAAACCCAAGCTTACTGTTAAGATTAGCGACATTGTAGCATAGCACCCGACACTTGTTGACTAGTTATGCTGGCGAAAGAGCAGCATCCGCTTTATGTGCAACTCTGGGTTGCTTGATAATGATGATGTACTGGAGATTCATTTTTGTAAAGATGGCTTCTAGCATGCGTTTGTCACCTTCGCACATAGCGACGACGTTACCATTTTCCAAGTAAAAAGGTTTATCTTGGACGAAAACTGAAAAACTGCCTAAACGTACTTTTATTTCATTGTTGGCACTAAGATCCTTCGCCAAAACGCGCAGGCATCTTCTTTTGAGACGATCTTCAGGTATGAGGTCCTGTTGAACGTATACATCTGAACCCTTAAGTAGCTTACCAGCTTTCAGAATGGAGTTAACTTGCAGCAGCGACGCGAGTGTGAAAACGTGCATTTTACCATGCAGCGGTTTTTTGCATGATGTAATAACCACCGAGATGCGCATAATTTTCTTGCAAATGTCGGTGAATTCATTTATTGCATCAGCTATGCTATTGCTTTGAAGACCGAAAACCAAAACATTTGAACTGCGATAGTGTTTTTCGACGGATTGCAGTCTAGCTGCGAGTGACTCAACAGTGTGTTTTAACTGGGAGTTTTCCTCTCTAAGAAATTGCACGTCATTTGTTAAAGAGGCGAGGTCATCTTTCTTAGCGATATCGGCTAACTTTTCGTCGAGCGTTTGAGTAAGGTATTCCTTAAAAACTGCCCAAGAAAAAATATCGGGAGACGGGGTGCCGGTAGACATACTTGCACTAGTCGTAGGTATACTTTGCGTTGCAGTTTCTGTGAATGCTGACTGGAACGCCGGAGAATGAAAACGCTTAACAGATTCCTGTTGTACCAAGTCGGGAGACACCAATAGCCGCTTATTACCTTTTTCTGCCATACAAGTCACAGGCGCTTTGAGGTTATTGAATTGTTGTATTTGCAATATTTCACCACCGCACAATGTAAAGCTGAAAACGGAGTTGAATTTATATGCTGCCAGAAAGCAACGAATACTGCATGATTGTTCCACGAGCTATTTTGTGCAATTTCAGTGTATAAATTGTTTTATTTTATGAAATTAATCAATTTAACAAAAAAATTTGTAAAGCGCGCTGAAAATTTGACAGCTGTAGCGTTACACGACCAGGGTTGCCATTCCACTTAGATATGCAAAGCAAAAGTGAAGACCTTGTCTTGGAATCACAAAAGGCCGGCCTTAAAATCAACGTATCCAAGACTAAAAGCATGAAGCTAAACGCAAGCAATGACATCACGTTTAGAGCTGGCAGTGATGACATCGGAAACGTCGATAGCTTCACGTATTTAGGCAGCATTATCTCCATGGATGGTGGAGCGAAGGAGGATATCAACTCAAGAATAACAAAAGTAAAAGGCGCGTTTGCCCAACTGAACAAAATATGGTCTTCATCCGTTACATCCACCAAAACGAGAGTGCGCATTTTTGATTCGAATGTGAAATCGGTTTTGTTATATGGGTGCGAAACGTAGCTTGTTACTGAACAAGTAACGAACAAGCTGCAAGTATTCGACAACAAATGCTTAAGGTGAATACTAAAGGTTTGGTGGCCTCGCACTATATCAAATGCCGAGCTACATCAAAAATGCAATCAGAGGGCTACAGCAATCGAGGTCAAGCAGCGCAAATGGAGATGGATGGGTCACACTCTCCGGAAACCACATAGCGAAGTTTGTCGCCAGGCTCTTCAGTGGAATCCACAAGGCAGTAGAGCACGTGGTAGACCCAAAACCAACTGGAAGAGGTCGCAGGAAAAGGAAATCCAAGAATCGGGAAAATCGTGGCAAGAGATCAAAGTCATCGCAAGGGATCGTGACAAATGGAGAGATTTCATATTGGCCCTATGCTCCTCCTAGGAGTTAAAGGAGAATACATACATACATACAAGAACGAAATATTTAAAAGTAGAAAAATGTATGCAAAACTCCGCTTTTTCTCCTAAACTATTTTTTTTACAGTACAAAAACTAAATTTTTTTGAATATCACCCTTACAAAAGAGATTCGTTTTAAGTTGGTTACCTATTGAAATGAAGCTGAAACAGGTGATTAATTTCCTGATACTAAAACTTTTGAAAACTTCACCCAAATGTCTTTCGCGTGGTAAACGCCCAAGATTTTTCCTTCTAAATCTTCTAACTCGTGATAAAAGTTTCCTAAGGCCTTTTTTACCCGCGATTTTATTCCTACGGGGGCTAATTTTTCGTTAAAGTTTTTAAGCAAACTGCCTTGCGCAAAATTTCTTCTAATAACCTGTTGACCCACATTAAACTTACTCATTTTTGACCTTAAGTTATAAGTGTGCGCATTTTTGTCATAAGCAACTTTTAACCTGGTTTTTATTGAGTCTCTTATTATAGCAAATTCATATGTCCTTTCTACCTTCGCATCGGATTCAGAAAGTATTTCTAGGTTTCGCAAAATAGCATAATCATTTCCGTGGGTGATCATATTCTCGCCTATCAGAATTTGATATGGAGTTTTTCCAATAGACTGGTGAACACTGTTACGCAATGAGCAATTTATTCCGCTGATGTATAGATCCCATTCCTTTTGGTCTTTTCTCACGAAGGAACGCAACGATTCATTTATTGAGCGATTAACTCTTTCTGATGCGTTTGACTGAGGACTATACACAGCAGTACAAACATGTTTGTGCCGTATTTTAACAAAAAGTTTTCAAATTCTTTACTCTTAAATTGCGAGCCATTATCTGTAACAATAGTTTCAGGAACGCCAAAACAATCGAATACATCGGTTTCAAGAAAATCTATTATAGATTTTGAAATTAATCTTTTTAAAGGTTTTAAGAAAGTGAATTTTGAAAAATGGTCAAGGGCTATAAAAATCCCAATGTTCCCTTTTTTCGAACGTGGTAAAGGCCCGATTAAATCTAAATAAAGTCTTTGGAACGGTCTTTCGGTTTCTACCATGGCTCCCATTGGTGGTCTAAGTGTGTTCGTTGGTGGCCTTGAAGTCTTGCAAAGCTCACAGTTTAACACGTATGTTTTTACGTCAATCACTACTCGCGGCCAATAAAAATAGCGTCGGACACGCTCCAGAGTTTTAGCTATGCCTCCATGGGCGGATGAAACCGTGTCGTGTGCTGCATATATAACATCGTAACGAAGCTCTTCATGTACCAAAAGTTTCCAAGAATCAGATTCGTCATTATCTCCTTTTGGGAAATCCACTCTATGGTAGATGTACTTGTCAACCACTTTGTAGTCAGGCATTTCAGAGTTACATAATTTTTCTCGTAAAGTAGAATAGATCTCACTATCAAAACTAGGAGGATTTAAATCAATAGATGACAAATTCTCAATGTAAATTGCGTCAATTTCAACTTCGTTTTCAAATGTTCGAGATAACGCGTCAGCAACTACGTTATCCTTACCCTTCCTATGCTCTATGCTCTAATTTCAATGCCCATCTGGCCAATCTCCCGCTCAGGTCTTTTTGACTCATGAGCCACTTAAGGCTAGCATGGTCCGTGACTACCTTGAATTCGTGCCCTTCGATATATGGGCGGTACTTTTTGACCGCAAGCACAACGGCTAAGCACTCCAGCTCAGTAACAGTGTAGTTGCGTTGCGCTTTGTTCAGCTTATGTGACATAAATGCAATTGGTTTTTCGTCACCATTAGCATCCATTTGAGCAAGCAACGCACCTACACCATACTGGCTGGCATCACACTGGACAACGAACGGTTTCGTGTAGTCAGGGTGAACTAAGAGAGGCGCAGATGAAAGTTTTTCTTTTAAAGTGTCGAATGCTAACTGTGCGTCAGCATTCCATGCAAATGATTTCTTTTGCGTCAAGAGTTCGGTTAGGTGATAGGTAACGGTTGCGTAGTCCACTATAAATCGCCTATACCATCCAGTCATGCCAAGAAACTGGCGAATTTGTCTGACAGATTTTGGAATAGGAAAATTGGTTATAGCAATGACCTTGTCTGAGTCTACCTCAAGCGAACCTTTCCCTACGACATAGCCGAGGTACTTCACTAGAGATAGCCCAAACTTACTTTTGCCAACATTAATTGTTAGCCCAGCCTTTCTGAGGTTAGACGCAACTTCAAGCAAGTGGCTTACATGCTCCTCCAGCGACTGCGACACGACCAATAAGTCATCTAAGTAGACGAAAACATGGGATTTGAGTTGATATGGAATCACTTTATCCATCAATCGGCACATGGGTTGAGGCGCATTACATAGGCCAAATGGCATTCTTGTGAACTGATATAATGGCCTATTTGGTACCGTGAACGCCGTTTTCGGACGTGAATCTTTGTCTAAATTTATTTGCCAGAAGCCATCCTTAAGGTCGATCTTTGAAATACAGTGCACTGGCTGAAGACGAGAAATAAGGTCATGAATGTTGGGCATGGGGTAGGCATCTTTGATAGTAACCAAATTGACTTTCCGAGAGTCTAAACAAAATCGTACCTTTCTAGGTTTTACTATAAGGACTGAAGGGGAGGACCATGGAGAGTTATTCGCTTCTTCTATTACACCTAGGCTAAGCATGTGGCCTATTTCTTTGCATAACAGTTGTTCCATTGCTGGAGGAATGGAATAATGGCGCTGTTTTATCGGCACAGCATTTCCCGTATCTATTTTGTGCTCAATAAAGGTATTTAAGCTAAGGCCTTCTTTTTCGAGTGATGGAAAAGCCGATATGGCCTCATTTAACATTCGATCAGGATCACTCTCGCTAGTATCAATTTCAGTGATGAAATTTTTCAACTCAAAGTTAATACCAGACTCCTTCCAGAAATCTATCCCACAAATAATATCCTGAGTAAGTGATGGTATTATTAAAAATTCAAAAGGTTTGTTAAAATTTTGAAAAATAACTTCTGTAGTTATTGAACCTAAGACTGGTTGTTTTTGGCCATCAGCCGTTCTTACGTTACCGGAAAAAGTTTTAAATAAAGTTTTGTCTTGTAAAATTTTCTGGGCTAAATTGCCACCGATGCAGCTTTTGTTAGCAAAGCTAACAAAGCCAAAACCGTGTTTTAATAATAATGATGTTAGCATACGGACGAATATCCGTGCGTTTATTAACAACAGATATAATTGTTACATTTCGTAATAGCTTTTTGTTACGCCAATAATTGCGAATGCATTTAGCAGATCTACTTGGTGTTTTCTCATTAAAATTGTTTGCAAAAATTCTTAAGCGATCCTTATTATATTCGGCTAATCGAAACGGTCTTTGTAAAGGGTGAATTAACTTAGGAGTATAAGAGATTTGAGTTTGTAAAGGTACTATTTCCGAGGATAAGTTCGAGTGGGATTACCGTTGTTTGACCGCCGGACATCATTTCTCATGTTTTCCGAAGTTTTCATGCATTTAGGACATAAGGGCCTATATATATCTAAGGCACCACAGCCATAGCAAACACACGTTTGGGTTGAGTGCAATTTTTGTAACCGTGACCTACTTCCGAGCAATTCCAAAATTCTGTCAACGTTTGCTCTAGCTCACAAAAATTTGCAGCTCCTTCACCACCATCAACATCAACGATTTCAACATCAATTTCTGAAACGTATTTTCTAGGAGGGAAACTACGAGTTGTCCAATTAATTTGCAAATCTTTAATAAATTTTTCATTTTTGCGGACTTCCCTACGGAGTTGAGAAATATTAGAAATTTCTAAATGGAGAAGCTCACGTCTGAGCTCAGGTTTGAGGTTTCTAATTATTGTTTCCACTAAATCAACTTCAGTCATTGGCGATCTCAATCGGTCACACAAAATTGTTACCGAATCAATAAATTCATCAAAGGATTCCGTGGCCTTCTGCCTCCTCCTTCTGATATCATCCATCAACTCCGAATCAGTTATGAATTCCTTATATTGACGACGAAGTGCTTCGCATAATTCGAACCACTCCAAGTCATCATGTTGACGATGGTACCGCCAAAACCATGACTTGGCTTTGCCTTCAAATAAGCAATAAGCATGCTGACACAAGAGGTTAAAATTTCCATTAAGATGATCAGATGTCAGATTATTAATCCTATAAATAAAATCATCAACGGATATGTCATTAGGAGAGCCGCTAAAAGTGACGTGCCAGTTATATATTATTTTTGAAATCTTTTCGGTTGTTATGGATTCACGCTCGATAGTGCGATTGGGGTTATTGACTGAACGACGAGTAATATTCTTTGGAGGAAATTCACGAAGCCTCAACTTTGCGTTGATCTTGTGGTTGTGCATTGGCGTATGCACGGGTATTTGGACGACGAGGTACTGCACCTCCTCGACTTTGAATATTCCCACGTGATGGAGAATTTTGTGAAACAGCAATAGATGCAGCAGCTAATTGTGCTGAAGGTGCTGACGGAATATTTGATGCAACTGTCGGAACAGAAAGGTCAGAAAGGGTGCAACGACTCCGACACACTGGGCAAGTAGGGCTAGTTTTCACCCACGCTTTAGTACAGTGTTCGTGAAAAGAGTGTCCACATGGAATGTCAGTACGTTTTTCGAAATTTGCAATTACTTCGTTGCAAACTGTGCAAAAAGTGGTGTCCATATCTAACAAGTTATTTAGGTTCTCCACACTTCTTGTAACAGGCATAATAAAGATATTTTTGGTTAGTTTTTATTTTTTTATGAAAATATAGGTAAAGAGTAACGTCTCTTTAAAAAAATTTAACTGTTTTGACGGTTACCCCGTCCAAGAATATCTCGTAAAAAATCGAGAATGCTTCAAAACAAAATATGCGATCAATAAAACAAGCCTTTATATTCTAAGGACTAAAATTGTTTTTTCTATCAACAACTCGTCGGAGAACGCACAAGAAAATCTCATGTTAAAAAAAACTAGTAAGGGTGTAAATTTTGGCCTGGCCAAAAAATAAATACCCTACACTGCAGTTTTTTGAAAAGTTTGCTTATATGGGAGGTGCCACGCCCTCTTGTCCGAGTACACCCAGTTTTTTTTCAGAGCTTGCATTTATAGTTTTTAGTGTCAGAGTGAAATTTAGTTGGATTATCTCAAAAAACTCTTTCAGTATAGCATTTTGAATCTTTTGCTTATATGGGAGGTGCCACGCCCCCTTGTCTGATTTCACCCAATTTTTGCTGAGAGCTTTCATTTATAATTCTTAGTGTTTGTGTCAAATTTGATTCGAATATCTCAAAAAACGCTTTCAGTATAGCGTTTTGAAGCTTTTGCTTATATGGGAGGTGCCACGCCGTCTTGTCCGAATTCGCTCAAATTTTTATCAGAGCTTGCGCTTACAATTCGTAGTACTTATATGTATTGTGGTTGCATTGTCGTGAAAAATACTCCTAAAATTGCATTTTGAATATAATTTTTGTATGGGCGGTAGGCGTGTCCGTTGACCGATTTTGCTCATTTTCAATCCCCCGAGCTAACTTTGACGACGGAGGCAGTGTACCAAATTTCATTGAATTATCTTGCTCAGTTTTCCCAAAAAGTGTATTTCAACACACAGCCAGCCACCCAGCCAGCCAGCCAGACAGACGGACATGGCTATATCGACTCAGGAGGTGACGCTGATCAAGAATATATGTACTTTTCTATACCTGCCACGCCTCCTTCTCTGCGTTACAAACGGAAGGACAAAGTGAATATACCCTGGGTGTAGGGTATAAAAATTCAAAAGAAACTATTAAGTTTATTATATCAGAAAATTAAATTGCTACTCGGTGAAGTAGAAAGGCGAAGGCAAAAGCTTTAAAGAAAATTTCAGACTATGTATCAAATTCACAAGCATAAAAAATGTATCTCAAAAAAAATGAAGTGATTTTTAATAACGAGTTTCCGAAAAAGATCCAGAGATATAAATCCCAAGTTATTGAAAATCCGAAATTAAGGTGGTATCTTTGTATCCACACAATCTGACCAAGAGGGCTAAATTACCATAATTGAGTAAAATGTATAAATCCACTCAAGCAAAGATTGTGTCAGAAAAAAACTAAATAAAATATTTATAATTAATCAGAGGTTGTTCACAAAACCTTGAGGCATGTGACTAAAAATGTTCAAACACAGAATCCACGAAAAGTCTAGCAAACATTAAATATTTTTTTTTTTTTAAATTAAATAAGGAATGTCAAAACTTTAATAAGGTTCAGCTAGCCATTAACAATTCTTTACTCATAGACAATAAGTTTTAGAAAAATTGCCTGAGATGTTTAAAAAGTAAATTTATTAATTTAAATTGTTAACCACTAACCATGAATTTTAGGGAGATATATATATATATATATATATATGTCGTAGTTAAGTACTTTAAATAAGTAATTTGATCTTAACGTCAAGTTTTTCACTTGAATGAAGTCACCGCTGAAGTTTTAAGTCAGAAAAGAAAAATTAGATATTCGAGTCAGCGGTGAAATCATTACGTTAAAATTGAAAATTAATAAAAAATATATTAAGAACTATGATTAATACTTCAAATACTACATCAGAAGTGGGATCACCTACGTCGGCGTCCGGCGGTAAAGGGGATGAAAATGGAGGTGTTGACGGTGTCATCGATGGCGATGTTGGTAATGAAAACGCTGGCGGCTGTGTTAATGACGTCAACGTGCAAGAGGCAAGATGGCGGACTTTATTGGAGCAACAAAATCAAAACTTTATGGCCTTGATGCAAGCAATGATTGCTCCGAAAGAAAATAAGAAGCATGTGAAGCTGCCGGAGTTTAATCCGGATTTAGCAGCGGTTGATGCATCTGCATGGATGTCAACAGCAGAAATGTGTATGGGCGGTCAGCTTCTGGGTGGAACAGACTTAATGATTGCATTAATCACCTCATTAAAAGGGTCAACATCCGCCTGGTGGTCCCAAGTCTGTTTTACAGGTATGACTTGGTCTGACTTTAAAAGTATTTTTTCTGCACAGTATGAAAATGCAGAAACTGCTGCTGCATTTTTGATTAAATTACAAAAAGATAGGCCAAAATTTGGTGAATGCTTGGCATCTTACTCCTCAACTTTGATGACGTCGCTTATTGCGAGATGCAAGGATTTAACGACTGAAGAAATAGTGGTTTCTGTTGTATTAGCTCACATATCTCAGTTCCAATCAAGTTTACGACGTTTGGCTTTCACATCCTCTCGAATGAGTAGAAATCAAATCTTAAATGAAGTTAAGGCCGGAAGCTAAGAAATCAAAATTATCGGAAAGGGCTGAAAACATAAAATGCTATCGTTGCGGAAGAACAGGACATATGGCAAAATCGTGTAGACAGAAAGGGAGTATTTCGCATTCCAACTTTTCGAAGGAAGCTGGTTTAACAACAGTCGTATGTTATCGATGCAACAAGCAGGGAAATTATGCACCCAGTTGTCAAAACAAAGAAGGTTCAAAGCCTGTTGAGAAGCATGTGAACTTATGTACAGTTAGCAGTGCGATGGGTTAGATGCAGCACGCTGGTGAGAAATTTCAATTTTATTTTGATTCAGGAGCAGAGTGCTCACTTATCAAAGAAGCAGTGTCTGGTAAATTTAGAGGCAAACGTATCTTTAGTAATGTGCGAATGACAGGTATAGGGAAAAGCAGTGTGAACAGTACTATGCAAATATTGTCAACTGTTAAAATTGATAACATTGATTTGGAAATAGCCTTTCACATACTGCCGGATTTCAGTATGTGTTACGACATAATAATTGGTCGCGATATTTTGAGTCAAGCTATCTCTATATTAATTACAGCAGACTGTATTAAATTTGATCGGTACCGTTACATAAATGTGTGTGAGACAGACACATGGTAAAATCAGTTAAGTACAGTTAAAACTGACATGCCCATAAACTTCATACCAAATCTTGTTTCTATTTTGACAGAATTCAAAGATTACTTCGTTCAAGGAACTCCTAAGCGTTCGGCTAAAGTAGAGCCAATGAAAATTCAGTTGAAAGACCCTAACAAAACAGTATATAGGCGTCCCTACAGACTTAGTACAAGTGAACGTAATGTCGTTCAGGATAAGATTGATGAGTTACTTGCAGCAGGTGTAATTCAACAAAGTATTTCTCCATTTGCTAGTCCCATTTTATTAGTAAAAAAGAAAGATGGAACGGATAGGATGTGCGTGGACTACAGAGAGTTAAATGACAATACAATACCTGATAGATTCCCACTGCCACTAATATCTGAACAAATTGATAGACTAAATGGATGTTTTTATTTTACTACATTAGATATGGTCAGTGGATACCATCAGGTACCTATGCATTCTGAGTCAATTCAAAAGACTGCGTTTGTGACGCCAGATGGTCACTACGAGTACCTTAAGATGCCTTTTGGGTTGCGAAATGCACCCTCTGTATTTGAAAGGTCTGTTATGCAAGCACTAAAAGAATTTACAAGAACCTATGTAGTGGTTTATATGGACGACATTTTGGTGATGGGAACATCGGATGTCGAGGAATCTTTAGAAAGGATTCATAAAGTTTTAAAGACTCTAGCAGATTCGGGTTTTTCGCTTAATCTGAAGAAGTGTTCATTCATGAAGCAAAAAGTAGAGTATCTGGGCTTTGAAATATGTAATGGTGAAATACGCCCAAACCCAAAAAAAATTGAAGCTTTAGTTGCATTACCACCCCCGAAAACAGTTACACAGTTACGGCAGTTCATAGGACTAGCATCATATTTTAGACAGTTTGTGCCGAAGTTCTCGCAATTTATGGCGCCACTGTATGCTTTAACCAGTTCATCCAAGAGTGACATAGATCGGCAGGCCTCATATGAAAACATCAGGCAAAAGATTATTTCCATTTTAACTACCGAACTTGTTTTAGCCATTTTTGACCCAAATAGTCAAACAGAGTTGCACACAGATGCAAGTTCAATTGGCTACGGTGCAGTTATGATGCAAAAATGTAGTAATAAGCTCCATGTTATTGCTTACTATAGTAAGCGTACAACAAGTGCAGAATCCAAATATCACTCATATAAACTGGAAACATTAGCAGTGGTGAATGCCATTAAACACTTCAGACATTATTTACATGGGCGTAACTTTATTGTTGTAAATGATTGTAATTCACTTCAATCTTCACGTGAAAAGAAAGATTTAACGCCACGAGTACACAGGTGGTGGGCATTCCTTCAAACGTTCGATTTTGATATAGTCTATAAAGATGGAAAGAAAATGTGTCACGCAGACTTCCTGTCTAGAAATCCTTTACCGGAACCATCAAATGCTTCTACTATCGAAACGACACATACAAAAATAAATATTGCTAATGTTGATAACTGGTTGCGTGCTGAGCAGCAGCGTGATGTTGAAATATTAGAACTAATTCGAAATCTTAATGATGAGGAAAAAAGTAATGAAGTGTCAAAGACGTATGAAATGAGATCAGGTTTATTGTATCGGAAAATTCAACGCCATGGTAGAACTAAGTGTTTGGCAATAGTTCCTAGATCGTATAAGTGGTCTATTGTGAATTCTGCTCATGAGGCTCTATTTCATTCGGGTTATGAGAAAACTCTTGACAAGTTGTACGATCTTTATTGGTTTACCAATATGGCAAAGTATGTTCGAAAATTCATTGATAATTGTTTTACATGTAAAATTGCTAAGTCCCATACAGGAAAAATTGAGGCAGAGCTACATTCAATACCTAAAGTTCCAATCCCATGGCACACCCTTCATATTGATGCCACTGGGAAACTTAGCGGAAAAAGTGACAAGAAAGAATATGTTTTCGTTGTAATTGATGCTTTTACTAAATATGTAATATTACGTCATACCATTAATATTGACAGTGCTAGTAGCATTAAAGCTTTGTCATTTTGTATTTCCTTATTTGGTGCGCCGGAACGTGTCATTGCAGATCGTGGTTGTTGTTTTTCTAGTACCGAATTCCGAGATTACTGTAGTTCCCATAATATAAATCTCCATTTAATAGCTACTGGTAGTAGTCGGGCGTATGGTCAAGTAGAGAGGGTTATGAGTACGCTTAAAAACATGTTGACAGCTGTTGAAGTAAGCAAGGAAATTTCTTGGCAAGACTCATTGCAAGATGTTCAGTTGGCTTTGAATTGTACGAATAACCGCGTCACCAAAAGCAGTCCTCTTGAACTTCTTATTGGGAAGGTAGCTCGACCTTTATCTTTAATGGCAGCAACTGATGAGGAGCCTTTGGTTGACTTAGATGAAGTACGTGCGACGGCTAAGGTTAACATGACCAATAGTGCTAATTATGAAAAAAACGTTTTGATCGAACTAAGCTTAAACCGAAATTGTTTGCAGTAGGAGATTACGTTTTATTGAAAAATGAGGAACGTAATCAGACGAAATTAGATCCAAAGTATAGAGGACCTTTTAAAGTTATGGAAATATTAGAAGGAGATAGATATAATTTGGAGTCTCTTGACACAAAAAGAAAGTATAAATACGCGCATGATCGCTTAAGGAAAGTACCTGTTAACACTGTTGGGGAAGATGACAGTGAAAAGGAGATAGATTGTATTGACAACGGAAATAAGGACTGATCATACAATTGTGTATTACTTTTTGTGTAATGAATGTTTTTAATTTTTTTTTAAATTCAACCAATGATATAATAACGTTGTAATAAATTTTAATATGTAAAAAAAAAGTTAATGTTGTAAAGTATACCGTCTTAAAGAGATGATGAGTGTTTTAGAATTACCATCATGTGATGTGATGAAGAGCATAATTGAGTTATGTTTTAGTGAATACCGTCTCTTAGAGATGATGACAGTTAAGAGATTACCATCATGTGATGTGATGAAGAGCATAATTGAGTTATGTTTTAGTGAATACCGTCTCTCAGAGATGATGACAGTTAAGGGATTACCATCATGTGATGTCATGAAGAGCATAATTGAGTTATGTTTTAGTGAATACCGTCTCTCAGAGATGATGACACTTAAGAGATTACCATCATGTGATGTGATGAAGAACATAATCGAGTTATGTTTTAATGAATACCGTCTCGAAGAGATGAAGAATGTTGAGAGGTTTCCATCACGGGAAGTGATGAAGAATATTGAGAGGTTACTATCACTGGATGTGATGGTAAATGTTGAGAATTTATCATCACGGGAAGTGATGAAGGATGTTGAAAGATGGCTGTGAAAGGTATTGATGAAGATTTTAAAAATGATGAAAGATTGTTGTCATGGTAAGTGATGATGAGTAAGTGCAGTGTAAAGAGATTATTTTTGTGATAAAAGTCAATGAGTGCGAGAAGTTCTCTAAGAAAATTATTGAAAGTTATCAAAAAGTGTTATATTCACTATCAAATATTGACACAAAAGGACGTGTGAAACGTCAGGATGACCGTGTCGTAGTTAAGTACTTTAAATAAGTAATTTGATCTTAACGTCAAGTTTTTCACTTGAATGAAGTCACCGCTGGAGTTTTAAGTCAGAAAAGAAAAATTAGATATTCGAGTCAGCGGTGAAATCATTACGTTAAAATTGAAAATTAATAAAAAATATATTAAGAACTATGATTAATACTTCAAATACTACATATATATATATATTTTTTATTAATTTATATATATATATATATCTCCCTAAAATTCATGGTTAGTGGTTAACAATTTAAATTAATATTATTATTATATTAGGGTGGGCCAAATTGTATGGACGAAATTTTATCGACCTCGGCTCCCCCCCTATGTGAGAGGTCTTTCAATTCTGTGAATATTTGCCCAAGAAACTATACCTCTGCGTTCAACTTTAGTTCGGCGCATTTTTGATCGAAAATTTTACCTTTTAGTAATTTTTTTTTTATTTTCACACTAAATTTTAAAAATTTGTATAAAGACAAAAGTAATGTCATTATATGATTTGGCTGGGATTCTGTCAGTAATCAATTAAATTAGGTTTTGTTTACATAAAAAGTTTACTTGATAGTGTGGAATTAATGCTGTATATTTAAAAAAGTGATATGGGTCAAATAGCCAATTATTATGACCGACTTTCAAAATAAAGCATTCATATTTTTGGATCAATTTTTTCAAACAAAACACCAACCTAGGCTGAAAGTTCATTCAATTCTATGAATATTTGCCCAAGGAACCATACCTCTACGTTCAACTTTAGTTCGGCGCATTTTCGATTGAAAATTCTACCTTGCGTTTAATATTTATTTTTATGCATAATTTTCAAAATTCTTATAGAGACAAAAATAATATCATAATGGGCCTTATCGTAAATCTGAAGGGAGTTCCATTCTCTCCCTCCCGGGGAAGGAGCACTGGAAGTAGTGAATATTTCATGAATGGAAACTCCCCTTCCTGCAGGGATACTTTTTTTATTTTAATATCGTTGACATTTTCAGAAATAACCAGTTTGCAACGCTGTGTTTTTCCAAGAGCGTTGACATTTTACACAAAAACATCTGGCAACGCTGAGTCTTTCCCATATCTTTGACATTTTGCGCAAAAAACCTGTCTGAACGCTGATTTTTTTCCAATTTCGTAGACATTTTACACAAAAAAGAACATGTGGCAACGCTTTTTTCCATAAATCGTTGACATTTTTTTCCATTTTCCACTGGATTTTGACAGCTGACTTAAAAAAAAGATAAACAAGAAACAGCAATTACAAAAGAAGAAAAAGAAGCAATTGCAGCAGTGAAATTGAAGTTAATGCTTTACTTTTTAAAGTAAAAAATGTCTTTAATCATATTTGTGGATTTGGAAAATCAAAAGTTTGCACCAAAAATTTTCCAAAAAAATTTGAGTGAAAAGTAGTTTTAGCAGAACCAGTATAAGTTGGAAACGCTTGGATGAATATTAAAAACTTTAGTGTCATATGAAAGCTATTTCAATAAGCTTTAAAATTGTTGTACTAAAGTTTTTAATTTGTCAAACGTTATTTACAATTATTCATTTATACATTAGTACTCCCTAGCAAAAAGTTGAAGAGCAAATTTAACAAATAAAAGTGAAAAAACTCGCTCCCAACTTATTGCCAATTACATAATTTTTCCAGTGAATTTTCCCTTTCCACGAAATTTTTTTTGCGATTGCAAACCAGGGAGTTAGCGAATAAATTCTCGAGAATATTTATTTACGATAAGGCCCAATATGCTTTGGCTGGTATTCTGTCAGCAATCAGTAAAATTAGGTTCTGTTTTTTTGATAGCGTGGAATTGATTATATTTATTCCAAAAAATTATATCGGTCAAATAACCGATTTCAAAATAAACGAGTCATATTTTTACATGGATTTTTGGTATATTGTTCTGTTAAATTAAAAATATAATTGGGGGTTATCGTGAATCAAGATTCCCGGGGAATTTTCTTAAACTGCAATAGAGAATGCACGGCAGTTTGAGAAAATTCCCCGGGAATATTTATTCACGATAACCCCCATTAATTCCACGCTATCAAGTAAACTTTCCTTAAAAACAGAAGCCAATTTTTTGATTGCTGACAGAATACCAGCCAAAGCATATTATGATATTACTTTTGTCTCTATAAGAATTTTGAAAATTATGCATAAAAATAAATACTAAACGCAAGGTAGAATTTTCAATCGAAAATGCGCCGAACTAAAGTTGAACGTAGAGGTATGGTTCCTTGGGCAAATATTCATAGAATTGAATGAACTTTCAGCCAAGGTTGGTGTTTTGTTTGAAAAAATTCATCCAAAAATATGAATCGTTTATTTTGAAAGTCCGTCATAATAATCGGCTATTTGACCCATATCACTTTTTTTAAATATATAGCATCAATTCCACATTACCAAGTAAACTTCTTATGTAAACAAAACCTAAATTAATTGATAACTGACAGAATACCAGCCAAATTATATAATGACATTACATTTGTCTTTATAAAAATTTTAAAAATTTAGTATGTAAATAAAAAAAATATTACTAAAAGGTAAAATTTTCGATCAAAAATGCGCCGAACTAAAGTTGATCGCAGAGGTATAGTTCCTTGGGCAAATATTCATAGAATTGAATGAACTTTCACAAAGGGGGGTAGCCGAGATCAGTTTTCAAATCGGCCCACCCTAATATATATATATATATATATATTTAATTATGTAACGACTCTGCCCATAAGGCTCGCATTTGAAGAGCCGGTTCTGCACAACTGTCTAAGCCGGCTTTGCTCAGGGAAAATGGGATGGGTTTGACTCTTCAAATGACGACCGAGCTGTCACATCAAATTAAAATTTGTGTGCAGAGATGGTGCCTATAAAACCGGAAGTACAAAAAAAAAACCAATTAAAGCATCTACTTATATCCTTCAAATACACTTTAAACTATTGACGCTAAATGAATGGGTATGCTTGCGTGTGACCATAGTCTGACTGAGGAAGTATAGTTGAAATTATCCCCCAGGTCTTCACCCACCCAACCTGCTAACATTAACTAAAATTCTACATGCTAGCCCACTTCACCCATGCCTCTACTTCACCTTTCACAATTCAAAAAAAACTTTAACGATTCATTTTTCAACTAGGAATTCCCTTTTAATTTCAAAATTGTTTAAAACTTATACATACTTATTAGGGCTGTTCAAAAAAAAAAAAATTTTTCGAATTTCCAAGATATACTTTGGCATCACGATCTACATCATGACAGAATATCCCAAAAAATTTTTCAGATTTTTAAATTCATATTTAAAGGTGGCTCAAAGCAGAAATATATTTTTGTTATTTTTTTTTTAGCATTAATTATAAAATGTTGTCAAACAATTTGAAAAATTTGTTTTAGAGTAACTTAAAAACATTCATTTTGTTTGTTTTTTAATGAACTTTAAAACCTACGTTGTAATTTTGACAAAAAAAATTTTACACTTCTTAAAAAACGAAAAACTGCCCTAAGAAGGCGAAATTTTACGGTTTTTCAAAGAAAAAAGTCATCGTGCTTTAAACGAAATGAACATTTTTTAATTTACAAGATCTCATTCAAAAGAGCTCTTAAAAACCTTCAAGACAAGACATGTTAAGATTTTTTTGAGCCAGCAGGCTCGATGACATAACGTTTGAAATATAGTAATGCAGCCCTGTGAAAGGCAAAACGCTTTTTACTCAAGAGGGAGGCATCTTACAAAAAAGTGCCCATGGCATAAAATGCTTAAAATCATCCAAGGAACAAGTGTAAATTGTTTTTTTTTTTTTACTTAATTTTAGAAAAAAAAATTTTTTAACGTCATTTTTAATAAACTTTCCAAAAAAAAAAAAAAAAACAATTCACACTTGTTCCTTGGATGATTCTAAGCATTTTATGCCATGGGCACTTTTTTGTAAGATGCCTCCCTCTTGAGTAAAAAGCGTTTTGCCTTTCACAGGGCTGCATTACTATATTTCAAACGTTATGTCATCGAGCCTGCTGGCCCAAAAAAGTCTTAACATGTCTTGTCTTGAAGGTTTTTAAGAGCTCTTTTGAATGAGATCTTGTAAATTAAAAAATGTTCATTTCGTTTAAAGCACGATGACTTTTTTCTTTGAAAAACCGTAAAATTTCGCCTTCTTAGGGCAGTTTTTCGTTTTTTAAGAAGTGTAAAATTTTTTTTTGTCAAAATTACAACGTAGGTTTTAAAGTTCATTAAAAAACAAACAAAATAAATGTTTTTAAGTTACTCTAAAACAAATTTTTCAAATTGTTTGACAACATTTTATAATTAATGCTAAAAAAAAAATAACAAAAATATATTTCTGCTTTGAGCCACCTTTAAATAAGAATTTAAAAATCTGAAAAATTTTTTGGGATATTCTGTCATGATGTAGATCGTGATGCCAAAGTATATCTTGGAAATTCGAAAAATTTTTTTTTTTTGAACAGCCCTAATACTTATAGGTATAACGAAAATTTCAGAGTGTAAATTACATATTTTCCATGGTATGGAACTTACAAATTTTAATTTTTCATATTACTGAACATAAAATATACATTAGTGGGCTTAAATGTGCTAACTGTGGTCGAACAAAACACTGCATTGTGAATAGCACTTTCGAAAATTATCTTCTTCTTTATTAACAGCTGACATTTGTTTATGTTTTGGTTTTTTTTTTTTTTGGTTAACTTTGAAAAAAATTAAATAGTTTTCTAAAAATACAGAAAAATGAATAATTTGAACAAATCCCCATTACGTTTTTTCAAGATCGCCGCCAGTGCCAAGGCAAATTCGCTCAAAAATGTTTTCGGTAAACGCAACCTTACAGCATTTGGCACATGTCGAAAAATCCAAGAATATTAGGATAATGGACATGCTACGGTTTTAAATGTTCAAAAGCCAAGCTTAGGGTGCAGCTGCGGTTGTGGTATTGAACATCACATTCACACCAAGGGTGAACGCGAATTGGTTGAGTTTTTAACTGAAGAAATTGTCGCAGAGCGTAAGGCACAAAAAGTCAAAGCTGTGCCAACTGTTAAATTGCAAGGCGCTGATGTAGAACCGTTGTTGTCGTCAGTTTCAACGTAAATCATACAGATGACACTGAGGAAGAACCCGAAATTGATCAAAATGCTGATAAGCCCGAATGGGTGAAATGCGTAGCAAGCCACAATTTCCTACAAGGAACACCACAGGAAGGCGAATATACGAATATAATGAAATTGATGAAAGGTGTATTTTTGAAAGCGAGTGGAATGGTAAGGTATACGCTGTTGCTGTTGCCGGAGATGTGCTCGATGGTTGTCTATATGATTAACTTATGAATTACTTGAAGAGAAGAGTATCAGCAATGAATGTGTTGAAAAATTGTCTGACCACTTTGCAGCAATGTACCACCGGGTCTTGATCAATATGAAGAAGGTCGTTACTTTGGTTTTGGTAATAGTTTATCATCAGTACATTTCGAAAAAAACGTTTTGAAGAAATTGTAGATGATTTTAATGGACAAACATCCAGTTCAGTGACACGTGAAAAGTTGGCACAACAATGCCAGAAACTACTGAAGTGCAGAGATAAATTTTGACCTGATGAGGAACTACAACGACGAGCACCAAATTGGGGAGAACACTTAAGTGCATTAAATGTGCATATACCAGAAGCTGGTTATGGCATTCGTACGCATACGATAATTTTATTAGATGACAAGAATAAATTGTATCTTCATGAGGAGGCATTGGCTGGAGTCAATCCAGATGTTCTGTAATCCTCGTGGTTTCAATTACTTTTCACTTAGGAGGTTTTATGGATGAAAATGGTGAGTCACACGATAAAAAGTATAAGAATCTTTTTTTGTGGAGAATTACAGGTTCTACAAATAATATTCAGTAATATTTATTAAAAAGTAAATATTCGATAAAGTCGAATTTTTCGAATTTTTGCAGTTTTTTAAGAATGTTTCCTAAACGGTTACTTTTTCGTTAATGCAAGTCTATGTTATTTGTAGAATCTGTAATTTTCCACAAAAAAGATTCCGATACTTTTTATCGTGTGACTCACCATTTTCATCAAAAAAACCTCCTAAGTGAAAAGTAATTGAAACCACGAGGATTGCAGAACAGGCCTGATTGAGAAGCAATACTTTGACGATTTCAATAGACTGTAAATGTGTTATTCATCGTATACAAAGACGAATTCAACTGTTGTATGCAAAAATAAATGTATTCAACAATTTTCTCAGGTCATTTACAGCCATAAGTTATTTTAATACTTTTAATGTGTTTAACGTTCCAAATAACCATAAACTTTTAAAATATATGAATTATTTAGTTTACGTAGTAATTATGAACTTTATTTTATACAGTAATTAATTTAACACGCCTTGCTTTCAAACTGTTTTTTTTACAAGCTTTTTACAATAAAATATTGACTTTAGATTTCAAAAAGAAACCCGAAATCATTTCATTTTTTATAAGATTTTTGTATCTTTTTCTTCACACCTTTGAATGCTCTTTTGCGTGAATTTTTAACAGCGCTTTTAAACGCACGTGAATTTTTGGCACGTGAACTATATAGCAAATTAAAAAAGATTTCATTATTAAGATTATGATTTTGAATTGTCTCAACCCATTTTACCGTTTATTTAAGGAATTTCTACTCAATGGTATGTTAGTGTATGGATCTACTTTGCCTTTCTTTTTCATATCACCCTTTGCCTTTTTCGATGAGTAGTAGTAGTGAACCTGTATATGCTGATTTGCCCGACTTAGCTGTATAACTCGATTTCATAGAAACTGCATCACTGGCCCCAACAGGTCAATGTATACCCTCGCCACCAGCACTATAACGCGAGGTAGAAAATTTACCGGAGTGCATGCTAGCAGCATCGTTAGCTTTACGTTTGCGATTTAAAGCGTTGAGTTTCACTTCTTCACCTTAAATTGTTTAGAAATTAAACTTTGCATTTGCGTTATTTGTATTTAATATACTAACTACCATCACTTGAATCCTCTTCTTCCATGCCACGTTTGACTACTGGTTTTGTTTCCATGCATCATCGCTATCATTATCATCGCTATCATTATCATCGCTACTGCTATCGCCACCATCGCTACCAATGCCATGCAACGCTTTTTCACTTATAATCAGTCTTCCAGCAGCAGTGACATCAAATATTGCATCATATTCAAAGATTCCTGGCGCTGTATCGTTTAGTTGATTTTTAGCGCTTTCAAGGAGTTCTTTTAAAACATCTCCTGGCGTCTTACCCTAGTACAACTGCAAGAATAAAAAGGTTTTAAATTTTTTGTACAAAATAGAAATAATTTTTATTACTTTAATAACTTCCAAGGATTTTTTACGTAAATCAGCCTTATACGTGCCATTAGGTTATTGGAAAACTTTCCTAAAGCCTCGTGTATTTCCGTCTCCTTTCCATTTTTTATTAACTCAATGAGTTGATCAAAAATTTGTGCATGAAGTTCTGGATTATTATCCAGCGCATTTTCTAATGTTGGTGCAATTAATCCAAAATTAATTAATTAATTAATCTAATGCTAGTGGTAGTATGACAACTTTGAAAAATTTAAATGTGTACCAGAAGCACCCTCACGTAGTAATGGAAGTAGCCAGGATTTTTCCAGCATTATTTCACCCTTTGCATTAGTGAGTGATATCGTTTTGACCACAGGCTCAGGGCCCGTAGATTTAATAACTGCAATTGCATGTTCAATTTGCATGCGTGGAGCGCTTTGGGTATCGTACCGTTTAGCAAGCGTAGCTAGTGATGGTGCCAATTCAGCGCTAAAAAACTATTTTAATTGGTTAAATACTTTGAAATTTATCAATAACTTGTTTTTTTACCTGAAATATTCACCACATACTCGAATACAATGGAAAAAGTTAAAATTACATAGTTTGCCATATAACAAAAAGGTGCATTCAAAACTTTGTTAATTTGGGAAATAATGCGAGCTACTGGCGCACGATATTGATCAGCCAACTGTTGTGTTGCGCATGCAGGGCGCACGCATTCGCAAAGCAACTCCTTAATGCAATTGGAAACGCCTGAAATGATCTCAACACGATCAGACATCCATAGATCAGTTGCACAAACATCAATGAGCCGCGGTAATGCATTCACACACAAATTCAAATCAAGACTGACCAAATGTATGTGCCCCTCCTTCAGTACGGTTATCCAAGCAAGTGTTTGACGCACATAGGAACGATCAGGTCGATATTCGTGTATAGCTGCAAGCAGTTTTGCACATAGAGTGCCATTTAAATTTTCTCTTCGTGAGACGAAAAGCGAATGCAACACTTGAAAGCAATTGGTGCGTATTAGCACATTTAGAAAGTAAATTCTCGCATACATTGCGTATACCTTCAGTACGAAAACCACTCAGCGTATCCTTTAGAAGTGTAACCGTATGCAATACAGTAGTCTGTGAACTTGCTAAAACTTCAGGCTTAAATTGCTTCAAACAGTACTTCGTAATACGTTCACTAGCAGGATGAGATTTAATTTTTATTTAATTTCCATTAGTACTGGTTGATGTAGATGCCTCATTGTCATCACCATTTTCATCATTGGAGTTGGAAGTTGTCATAAATGAACTGCCATGTACTATGGACACAATTGCATGTTGTGCTGCTTTGCGTATCCATGTATATTAAAAGAATTTAGTAAGTAGATAATTGAAAAATTAATCAAAAACTACCTACTTTTGGTATTGAATGCGTCGTAAATGAGAGTATCGCATCAATATTCTGCCAAGTTGAGCTATAACTCCAGGTCGCAATGTCTTGTGCACGCAACAACACTGATAGGTAGCCAATGATGTATTTAATGACCGATTGATTTGTTGTCTCCATAAAACGCTGCAATATCGATAACAGCGTTTGTGCAGTCTCTCCGAAACTTTTACGAAGTACTGGTGCTGGCACTGTTTTTATACCCATACCCAATAACGAGACACACCAGCAATAATATCCTGCACATCTGTGCTTGCCTCTATTTGTTGCATTAATAAAATAAAATATTCTGTAGATGATTCTATACCGCCACGTTCTTTTATTATTTCCGTCAGCGCTGTTAATATGGCCAACATTTCCTTATGCAAATCTGAAGAAGCTCTAAAGCCGATGGGCAATTTTTAAAAGCTCATGTTGGTACAAGTGCTGTAGTTGGATGCAAATGTTTTGAAAGTCTTAAATGTGCCGTGTTGTGTTTCGGACATATCCTCATCATAAATATTGAAAGATTTCAAGCTTCCTGCGATGTCTTTTACTGTCGCTTCGGCGTTGTACATTTGACGCTGTTCATGTTTTTGCACCGCTTCCAATGTTAGGCCAGTTGCATCTGCATCTCCTGCCACTATAATTTATAAATTAATGCATTTTTTTTTTTTTACTGAATAAAGCAATTTTCTTACCCATATTCAAATTTGGTTGAAAGAAACGCGACTTTGCCTTCATCCGATGTTTCATCTGCTCTGGATTTGAAGTTGACGAAAGGCCCCGTCCCCAGCTCTTACCTTTGGTATGACGCTTAGGTTTTGAACGAATTTTAGCCATTTTCAATTACACTTTTTTAATATTTTTAAAAAAAAAAAAAAATACAATACACCAATACACAAATGTCAACTTACAATAGATAACAAAGGCGAAGTCACAATAGGAAAAAAACTATTAAAAACGAAGTCAAACGGCAACGATATTTAGCCGCGGAACTTACCACTTTAATTTAACGTGCATTAGCTTAGCGCTTTTTGTTGTTGCTTTCCCATACATTTATCGTAAAGTGCTAAAGAAAGTCCAAATAGATGCCCAAAAAAACTCACCTATTATTGATTCGTCAATGAAAAAAAATTATGTTGAAAGTGTTGGAAACAGTAAAAAGCACTATCGAGTAATTGGTTTCAAATAAGTTTCAGGAAATCGTGGAGAAAAATTGGTTAAACTGTAACCAAAATTATTGAAATTTGAATTTCTCTCAAGGTGTGAGTCAATAAAGTAGAAATTTTATGGTTTTTAATAATACTGCTATTTCATCGCCTGCATGGACTGATGGTGTGAGTGCTGCAGCCTCTGGTAGTGCTGGGTTGGTTGCTAGTGCTGCCGCTGGTTTTTCGAATGTTAATAATTCGACCGTTAGTAATAATAATAATTTTTTATTTTGTTTTACTTTATTCTGCAATTCGTTTCCGCACCACTTTCCTCCGCTTGCCAAGACAATCTGTAAAAATGTTGTGCCACTATGTTAAAATCCTATTAAACACAGCTAATATTCAGTATAGTATAGCAACATCAACAGTCTACTTTGTGCTTAATAATTAAACACGTACTTTAGTTGTAGCTTTCCCATACGTTTCTCAGAAAGTGCTTAATTAAACACTGAAAACTGTCGGCTAAAACACAGCTAATAATGATGCTTCTTGAACTGCTGCTGGTGCTTTTGGTTCTGTTGCTGGTGTTGTAAATGGAACTATTTCAACTACGTATCTCTGTAACCATAGTTGTGTAGATGCCTTTGATAATGTGAAGTCTTCCACGTTTTATGTATCCTCCGGCGTTCCGCAGGGCAGTATTCTTGGTACGTGACTGTTTGTAATATTTATTAATGATGTTGTGTCCCTGTTTGATCACTGTAAATGTTTACTGTACACAGATGACCTTAAAATATTTATGAGAATTAATAACCCGGCTGACATTGATCTTTTCAGAGTGATCTGGATAAGTTATATTTATAGTGCAATAATAATAATCTAAGTAAATTTGTGTCTTTGTCGTTTCCAAGTCCAGTAGCCTTCTTCCCTCGTCTTATTAAATTTCGAGTACTAACCTTGTGTCCGTAACGGAATTTTAAGACTTAGGTTAGTGTTCGGTTTTGGTTTTTCATTTCGTTCCCATTTAGATTATGTTGTGCCTAAGTCCTATGCGTTAATTAAGCGTAATGGTCTTTTGTTTAGTGATCCTTATACATTTAAATCGTTATTTGTTAGTTTGGTAAGGTCTAGCGAGTATTTGGAATCCATGTTATCAATTGCACAAGTTACGGATTGTAAGAGTCCAAAAATCTTTTACCAGATTTGCGCTAAAATCTTTAAATGTGACCTTCCATTGGAAAAGGAAAAATTAGAGGGTCAATTTTACCGGTTTTCAGTTTAAGGTGGAATTCAGTGCTTAGACATGTACTGAACATTTTACAACAGATTTGAGGTCGCTAACCTAACCTAACCTGAGGTCGATTTTTAAATTACAAATATCAATAAAAGCGGTCTTACCGAACCTCTATCCAGTAAAAATTGATAATTGACAAACTTTGAACTTAGACATCTACAAACTTGAATTTTCATTTTACGATTTCAAAATGCCATAACTCGGTCAATTTTTGGAATTTTCCAGTGATCGAGGTGTGATTTTATTCAAACTTGTATGTATTTTTAGGAAATGCAAAAAAACGGTTTTTTATTTTGTGAAGATAAAGTACTTTTCCCTCTGGACGGTCACAAATTTTGTTGGAGAATTGCCATCATATAATTCTCGTTGTTTATTATTGGGTATGAAGACCTTGGATTTTAGGAGAAATGTTTTTTCTGTTTTATTTGCTCATGATATTATTTCTGGTGTAAACCATGTCAAAACGATGAAGAAACTTGTTGATGGAATCCGATTTGGCTATAAATTGCCATAAATTAGTACAATACCAAATTTAAAAAAATGGCGGAGATATGGGGCTTTGAAATTTTTAGGTTAGTTTTTTTTTAGAAAGCTCTAACTTTAGTTGCTTTTGTCCAATTCTCAATTTTAAGGTGTCAAATGATTTGTCTTGAAACAGGCTTTAAAATAAAAACTAGCAAAAATAATTTCTTTTTTGTATAGTTTACACTTAAAAAAAATTTTCATATAGAGTATTTTTCCTGTAAAAAAAGCTACAAGTGTAACTTACAAGTCCACCAAATATTGGAGTGGGTCCGCCAGTGGTTTTCCAGAAAAACAATAAAATGTGGCATCTACCGCATTTTTTCAGTACAATTTTTTGAATTTGAAATTTTTAATTTAACGATAATTTGAATTTGAAAATTTTATTTCATAAGAATTTTCAATTGTAAAAAATGTACTGAAAAAGTGCGAAAGATACTACATTTTATTGTTTTTCTGATGAACCACAGGCAGGCCCACTCCAATATTTGGTGGACTTGTAAGTTACACTTGTAGCTTTTTTAACAGGAAAAATAAAAAAATCGAAGATGACATATTTTAGGAAACTCACTTTAAAAAATTTTTCTAAGTGTAAACTATACAAAAATAACTATACTAAAAATTTCCAAGTCCCATGTCTCCGCCATTTTTTAAGTTTTAAAAAAATAATTGGTAGTAATTTTCTCCACTATGCCACTTTTGATCATGCCAATTTATAGTCAAATCGGGTTCCATAAAAAAAATCTTGATCGTTTTGATGATGCAGTTGATTGCAGTGGCGGATCCAAGGGGGGGAGATGGGGCGATCGCCCCCTCACTCAAACCTAAATTATATGTAAAGATTTTGAAAACATTCTGTTATTATCTAGAACTAGTAATGTAGTCAATCGGCCCCCCCTCTTGACAATAGTTGTTAGTTTTATAAATGATATTAGTTCGGAAATTAATAAAGATTGTGTAACAAGTAAAAATGTTTTAAAAACTGTTTTAAATATTATATTGTGATATCTTTTTTTTTTTGGTTAAATTTAATTAATCTTTGTCTAGTCTGTAAGAATTTTTTTATTCTTAGACTGAATTAGATAAATAAATAAGTCCATTATATAAAAATTAAAGTTTGTGTGTTCGTTTGTTAAGGATTCGAAAACCACTCGATCAATTTTAATGAAATTTTCAAAGTAAGTATGTTATATGGATCAGGGGAAGGTTATAGTCTAGAAAAATGGGCAAACAAAATTTGACATATCTCAGTGATTGTTCGGAAAAAAAAGCCACGAGCCACCGAGCAATAGCTCGTAAATAAATAAAAATTGCTTAACGATAAGTTTATTTTCGTAAATGCAGCCGTATTTATACTTAAATAACGGTATTCAAACAAAATTATGATCTATTATATTTTAATAGGCAAACGAAATGGATTCAGTCCCTGTTTCTATACCTAAATTTCAACCGATTTGCTTGATTTTTTTGTTGGAAAGGTTGTGAGGAGGAGCAGTGCATAGGACTATTGTTTTTTTAAAAGTGGGCGCTAAGCCCCGCTTTTCCGGCTAAACCACAGCATCGATTTTTACGAAATTTGGCATGGAGTTACGAACGATTACTTGGCCATTATGTTTTTCAGTGGGCGGTTTCACGCCCCTTAATGGAAAAAAAGCTTTCACGTCCAAGCCACAGCCGTTTCCATCTTATTCAGCTCGCTGTTTGTTGCTGAATTTAAAGTCTTTAGAAAGTAGACGTATTATTCAATCTCTAATGTTTATCTACGATATTATTGGTGGCAATTTTGACTGCGATATACTGTTAGATAAAATTTCTTTTAATGTACCGTTGAGGGCACTGCGCAATGTTTCCTTCTTTTATACCAAGGTTCATAGAACAAATTATGCTCTCAATGAGCCTATTAATAGAGCTTTATTAGAATTCAATAAACTAAGTACTAATATAATGGTTGATTTTTGTTTTAGTAAAGAAAAGTTTAAAAATATCTTATTATCTTTTTATACTTAATTTATTTTTTGTTATTCTTAGGTTATTTATTTGTATATATAAGTCATACTTTGTTGCTAGTCTGTAAGGATTTTGTCCATAGACTGAATAAATGAAATGAAATGAAATGAAATTTGGTACGGAGATGGGGTTTGCACTAAAGAACGATAAAATTACCATTATTTGTTTAAGTGGGCGGTGCCATGCCCCTAAATGTAAAAAACGCTCTTGAGGCAAAACCACTTCTTCGATTTTTACGAAATTTGGTATGGAGACAGGTTTAACAGGTTAAGGCTATGTAAAAGTTGATAATGGTAGGCTTAGCGCTCTGCCGTAGAAAAAAATAAGGCCGCAACTTAAGTTACGGCCTTTCAAACTTTATTTCTCCATCGGATTAAGCAATGTTTTATTTATATTTTGGTCCAACCTCCAATTTTTTACGTTTTCCACTTCTCTTGCAAAGCAAATAAAGAAATGTAAACATTCTACCCTGTTTTCATATTTTTCATAATTATAATCATAAAAGGCAGTAATTCCATACAAAAAAGATGAAAAATGAAATAGATTTTATAAGAAAGAGATAGCTGCCTTTTCTGAATAACAATAAAATTTAAATTAAATTTTTATGAATCGTATCGTCTTACAGATATTCATAGACCTCAGAAAATTCGTAAGAAAGATCCAGGTATTCCTACTATGATTTTGGGATCTCTCCAAAAGTACGCTTCTCAGACGCAAAATTCTGTGAGTTAAAAGTAAATATTTAGTGTTCATTGTAAAAATTTTGTGGTTATTTTAAAACTGAATCGATTTTAATGTTTGAATATGGAATCTCTTCGTAAAAAAAATACTATTAAACCTCTAAATTCAAAGCTTACAATAATTTATACTTTTTTGACAGTTGTGATTAACTTAAAATCAAATTATTTTACAAAACCAGTGCAATGGTTAGAAAAAAGGCCATAACTAAGAAGATTGAAGCCTTTTCTAACAAATATAAAAAAATTGAGGTGCCTTTTTTTGCCTTTTTTGTTTGACGTGATTTTTTCTGAAGCGCCTTTATCCCAAAAAACTTTCAGAGTGTAAATTTATGCTGTTCGCCCGAAATGATAAAATATGTACTTCATAATACAGCTAATATCCCAAGGTGACGGAACATAATTCCCGATTTTATAGAGATCAATTTAAAGTTGATCGCAGCTCTGTCAACCTTGAAGTTTTGAAAAACGTTCTTAAATAAGATTTTAAGATTGTGGAAGTTTCGTTTTGAAGTACGTTTATTTCTTTGCGGTAAAAAAAAATATTATTTAATTAAACAAACTATCAAAAAAAATCAATAAATTCGGAGATTTTCTTACCAATAATAGGTATTTTTGGTCACAGATGACGAATTGATTTTTTTTTTTATTTTTTTTTTTTTTTCAAAACAAAATGGTGGATCCATTACGGCGCACATATTTTCCAAAATATGTTTTGAGTTTGTTTCGAGTTACAGTGTCATAAGTTTCTAATGAGTTATTTATTATTAGTTAATTCTTATTGATAGTTTCAGAAAGTGCAAAAGGTATCAAAAAATTCAAGATAACTTGGATGGATATATTTAACATCGTCAGAGCCTATTTAAGTTCAAAAAACCTCGATGATCTTAGCATAATAGTTGAAAACGATATTTAAATTCAAATAGGAAATGCTTATAGCTTTTGAGAAATCATTAAGCCCAAAACGAAAACGCTACTCTGTAAGATGAAGCAAAAATGGCAGGATGCCCATAGGGTTGAGGATAGATTTTTGAAACAGAACGCCAGCTGGCTTAAAGAGTATTTTATTGAACGCACATCCGTTTATCAAACAAAAGCCGTAAACTCGGAAAATAATGGATGACCCTCTGTAAATTTTGCAGAATCTAGTAGCAGGACAAAACGAAGAAGAACAGAAAAAATTCGACATAATCATAGAGTAGAAGAACTAGGCTATGCCACATACATAAATGAACTTGCGCGCTCAGGGAAAATTAGACGCAGCTAAAGTCGTCGAGGACGTTGTACTGAGGAGTCCATCAAAAGCTTCAAAATACAGATGCTCACTCAACCAATCACACGATGTATTATTTTCTGGTGAGGCAGCTCTAGCATTGTTGATTTGTCAAAACTTGTCAAAAACCCAATACTTAGGAATACGTTCTGCTAGTCGTCAACATAATTAAAAATTGTTTCTTTCTTATCACGAAGTACTTGCTACCAAAACAAATTGCTACCCAGGAATATCTGAAATAAGCATTACAGAATCTTGTGCCGAAGTCAACTTGCAAACTCTATTAAATCACACAGTGTAACTTTTTGAAGCATTCAGATGCTATAGAAAACTTAACTACTGACGAAGTGAATCAATTTATTCTGATTTGTAAATGGGGCTGCGATGGGACCTCAGGTCAAAGTAAGTTCAAGCAAAAGTTTGAAAATGATGATGGACGCAAAATTGATGAGCACAAATTTTTCACCTCTCTTGTGCCTTTACAACTTGTGTCTACTGACCATGAAACTAGCGAAAAAATTTTAATTTGGAAGAATCCGCGGCCCTCGTCTCCTAGATTTTGCAGATCACTGTAAATAGAGTTTGAGCATGAGACAGTGGAACGCACAAAGAAAGCAGTTGATAATATTACGGAACAAGAAAAAAAACTTTCCAAAATACTATAAACTAGCGGTCCCGGCAAACGTTGCTTTCCGAAGATAAAGGCTTCCGATGGTGCTGTAAGAAGTGTAAAACTGTTGCTGCGTCTATTTTTAAACTTATTAAAGAGACTAAAAAGGGGTTTTCTGATATAGGAAAGGACCTAGCCTCTCTTACTGTAAAATTTCGTGAGCTAGAATCAGTATTTAATAAATTTAAACCTAGTGATACTGGTATTTCTTTGTCAAGAGTTTCTAAAAATCTTCGTAGCCAAACAAAAGCAGGGAAGTTGCAATTAGGTAAAACAGTGCCTGAATCCGATATTGAGATTATCGCACCTGATCCTCAAATTGATGTTTTAGATGATCAATCCAATTTGAATGGTCCATCAGGGCAGATAGTCCCTTCTAATCTTTTGATTCCGCCCTTAAATAGTGCTTTACCAACTGAATCCTACAATGATCCATTGACGCAAATGCCCTCTAATCCTAAATAACTTGTTGCTATTCCACCTAAAAAGGCTGTAGAGTTTTATATTAACTCAAAACTAAAGTCTAAAAGGTGGTATCTTAATTGCAGTAGAAAATTCCTTTCAATCTAATGAGGTTATTGTTGATAGTGGTGATCTTGAATTTGTAGCTATATTAATTAATCTCAGTCACTTTAATAGTTTTGTAACATGTTCTTACATTCCCCCAAACTCTGAACTCATAGTCTACCAAAGTCATCTAACTTTAATAAAAACAGTGAATGAATTGAGAAAAGGAACTGATATATTATTTGCGTTAGGCGACTTTAATCTTCCTCATGTAACATGGAATAAACTTGATGGCTCTTCATTTCTTATTCCATCTACCTTAAATAACTGTTTTTGTGATCTGTCTTCACCAATATAATGATATTTGCAATGTAAATAATAGGATACTCGATCTTGTATTTGCCGATAGTTTTACAAATTTATCTATCGAACGTTGCGACCCATTAGTTAATCCAGGAGATAAACACCATCCAACTATAAAAATAAATATTGATGTACCTACAACAACAGTTCATAATTCTATAAAATTATTTTCGGGCAGGTATAATTTTTGTTTTAAAAAAGCTGACTTTCAAAGGTTAAACCATTTTTTAGCAAGAACAGACTGGTCATTTATGAATACCAAGGCACCAGTTTCAGAAAATGACTTAGATAGTTCAGTGAAATTGTTCAATAATACTTTACAAAATTATTTTAATTTAGTAATTCCTAAAACAAAAGCTGTGTCTAAGCAAAATTGTTCACCTTGGTCTAATAAAACTTTAAATATGATTAAAAATAAAAAAAAAACCGTCTTTTTAAAAAATATAAATTAACGGGTTCATCCGCTGACTATATACAATATTCTCTTTTCCGCGGCAGATACCAGACTTATACTAAAGTCTGCTATAACAACTATATTTTAAAATTAAAAAATAACTTAAAAGCTAACCCGAAACTGTTTTATAATTTTGTGAACTCTAAGAGAAAACAATCATACTTTCCATCAAGTATGTCTTACGATGGTGTCTTATCTTCATGTGAATCTGAGATCTTAAATTATTTTGCCGATTTTTTCCAGTCCACATACTCTAATTTAAAATTCAATTCAAATGTAACATATCCGTACCCTTTAACATTAATTAACCATATTAGTTTACCCCTCCTGCAGCCAGAAATTGTTCTCCAGTACTTGAAGAAAATTAAATGCTCCTACAATCCGGGACCCGATGAAATTCCTAGTTGTGTTTTAAAGTTTTGTGCAGAGAATCTGAAATTTCCTTTAACCTTGTTATTTAATGCATCTCTTTGTTGTGGATATTTTCCTGATTTGTGGAAACAGTCCTTCATAATACCTTTATTTAAGTCCGGCAGCAGGTCTGACATAAAAAATTATAGAGGCATAGCTAAACTCTGTGCTATTCCAAAATTGTTCAAAAGTATCATTACAGACCATATTCAACATTATATTTTATCTTCTGTGTCTCCATTTGAACACGGTTTTCTTAAGGGTCGTTCATCCGTAACAAATTTGCTTGAGTTTACCACTACAATCATAAATGAATTTATAGCTGGTAAACAGACTGATGTCATTTATACTGATTTTAGTAAGGCTTTTGATAGTGTTAATCATGATCTCCTACTGTACAAACTCAACTTAATGGGTCTTCCAAACAATTTATTGTGTTGGTTACGTTCGTATTTGACTGCTAGGAAACAGCGTGTAGAATTCAATAAAACTTATTCTAAATATATTTCCGTTAATTCTGGTGTTCCACAGGGCAGTCACCTTGGCCCTATCCTATTCTTGCTTTACATAAATGATCTTCCTTCAATTATCAAAAATAGTAAAATTTTAATGTATGCAGATGATGTCAAACCCTTTATTTCTCATAATTTACCATCATCACAATATTTACTACAATCCGACCTAAATAGTTTATCTGAATGGGGCCAAGTAAATTGCATGGAATTAAATTTAAATAAATGTAAGAAAATGGTATTTTCAAGAAAATCACACTCTGGTAGCTGTAGAAAGGTTTAATGATCTAGGGGTCATGCTTGATCCAAAGCTCCAGTTCAAATTTCATATAAATTTGACCATTAACAAAGCTAAAGGTGTTCTTGGCTTTATCAAGTGTTGGACCAAAGAATTCAATGATCCTTATACAACGAAACTTCTTTACACTTCTCTTGTGAGGCCTATCCTAGAGTACGCATCACCTGTATGGAATCCATGCTAAAAAATCTATAGTGATCAACTAGAATCAGTCCAAAAACAATTTTTATTATTTGCACTTCATATGTAGGCCGTTTGAAACTAATCCGTTTACCTTCATTTAATAGTAGAAGAGTAATGCTTAATGTAACTTTTTTGCATAAAATTATTAAAGGCGAAACGAATTCACCAATTTTACTTCAATCAATACATTTTAATGTTCCAGAAGAGACTCAAGGCATTTTCGCCCTCTAAAATTGTCACATTGTAGGTCAAATTATGCACAGTTTAGTCCCTTCCGTAGCATCTGTAACGATTTCAACAGTTTATACCACTTATATTCTTTTGATGACTCAATAGCTATCCGTAAATGTAAAATAATCTTGTACTTGAACTCCTAGCTCGTGTTGCGTTTTCTCGTTTCTTCTTCATATTTCGATTTAATATGTAGCTGATGATCAGTCATGATCTGTAGCTTCAAAGCGTGTATCCCGCGTTGTCACTGATCCGCTCAACAGCAGAGCAGTCCGGTCTGCTTGTGGTCGGTCACCAACCGTACGTTACACGGAAAAAGGTGGAGGGTCGGAGTACTAAATGTAAAATAATGCAAAAAAAAAGATTAGACGACTCTGCTGCACGTAAATGGGTAAGGACTGCACTGATGATCTCTAGGTGGAAAGTCTGTCCACCGATGACGTTGTTCTGCTTGTTGAATGTTTATTTTCCGCTCACTGCTGTCCTACGTTTGTTGATCCTTGAAAGCTGTGTTGTAACTTGACGTTTGTGATTTTGTGAACTTTGATGTTGTATATTTGAGAATTTATGTTAAAGTAAAACTTTGTGAATTGTGTGATGTTCTGTGTATGACTTGCTGGAAATCAGTGATTATGGCGGCGATAGAACGAAAACCCCACTTCGGGTTTTCGTTCAATGCGATAGCAGCGCTTTCAGTGTTGGCGGCCATTAGCAAAAATGTTTTGCTTGTGCCGTACACACACGGTTTATGTTTTACGTAAACTGTTCTGCCCTTTTTCAATATGTAGCGCGATGAGTTCGATTTGAACGAAAGCTGCTGAAGGTGCAGGGATTTATCATTTAAACTAATTTTTTCCTATAGCGTGCGCAACAATTTCATGAGTGATTTTGGCAATTTTTTGCAAGGCTAATATTAGGCACAATTTATATTTATGCACCAAGTTTTATAGCAAGAGCTGCTATTCCAACAGAGGTATAGCATTTAAAGTCATTTTTTGTATGACGGATGCAAAACCCCTTTGCTCAATCAACTCCACTTTTTGCTTGTTGATTGGTACATTATTATAAGTTAGGGAGTACTTTTTGTATTATACGTAAACATACAAATATTTACAAATATTGTCTTAATAAAGTCTTAATTTTTCAGACTATTTCGTTTTTTTTGCCATTTTGAATCCGCCATTTTGTTTTAAAATCTAATATCAGAATTGTAATCGGCGGCCCCAAAAACTCCCGAGAAACGTCTTTTGCTGGATTTGGCTGAATTTTTATGAAAATCATCCACCATTTTAAATCCGCCATTTGGTTTTTTAAAATTCCGACATCAGATTCGGAATCAGCGACCCCAAAAACGGAATAACTTCTTTTGTTGGATTTAGCTGTATATCTATGAAAATCATACACCATTTTGAATCCGCCATTTTGTTTTTTGAAAATCCAACATCATATTCGTATTCAGCGACCCCAAAAACCCCCGAGTAAATTTTTTTGTTGGATTTGGTTTAATATTTATGAAAATCATCCGCCATTTTGAATCCGCCATTTTGTTTTTTAAAAATCCAAAATTTAGTCTCGAAAATATAGTGATTTCGACTTTTGGCCAGCTTGTAAGGATTTTCAGCCAGTGTGCAGCGCTATGGATAGAAATTAAAAATGAAAAAGGATGTAAAAGTATTTGTTTCATAGTGAGTAGCAGTTCCAAGCTTCTAAAAAGTAAATACACAGTTATTGTTAGTAATTATAGTTCCATAGCCTCTTCAAAGTCAAATTGAAGTCGTCGAATAACACTATGCAACAGAAAAATCTGAATTTGATTTCGATAACTTTTTTTGACTAATTCAGGGCCGCTGATTCAGAATCTGGCAACCGTTTTTTCCTATCACGTCCGAGATTCGAGTTATCCTTGAATTAAAGTGCGGAAAATGCTATTTTCAGACATATGGCGTACATCCAACGTCCAGTAATTTAGCAGAGCGAAAATGGCAGAGCTGAAAAAAAAGATGCCATAGTAGGCTAATTAAAGGCTAATTTAGGCCGAATTTTAGGCTCTTAATTTTTTAAAAAAAAAAGTTAACTCTGCAAGCTTAAACTCAACTGGCCGCCCCTACTCTTATGTAAAATTACTGTTGTTGTAGTAGTAGTAAATTTGTTGTTGTAAAGCTGCTGCAGTTGTTGTTGTTGTTTTTGTCTGGAATTGTTGCTATTGAAAGTTCCTAATTTCAAGAAAATTGATTTGGTCTCTTTTGTTTTTAATGAAAATCTTTTCTTTTGGCGATGGGGCATTTAAATAGCCTTTAATAATTGACTGCTTACTTTAGTTCATTATACGTCCCATATGTGTTTTATCGAAATAGCATAGTTTAAGCTAGCAGAGCTAACTTTTTTTTTTAAAAATGAAGAGCCTAAAATTCAAAATTCGGCGTTAGAGCACTTAATTAGCCAATAATTATGGCATCTTTTTTTTCAGCTCTGCCATGGACGTGTACATCCAGGGAGTTCATTTTTGTTAGCGACATTAAATAGCCCAGATCTTCCTCTTTAAACCATAATTTTAAATTTTCTAATTGTATCATTTCTTTACGAGATATCATCCATGAAAAGTGACAATTTAAGAAAATGAACAGTGGTGGTAATAAATTAATTTATAAATGAAATAACAAAATAAAAGAATAAAGTGATACTTTACACATTTCCGGTATTTTTAAAGTTTTGGGATATTTTTTTTTTTCAGTGTAGAACAAAATTTGGACATCAAAATTTTTTATTTGTTTTATTTGTGCTCAGCAACAGTGCTGTCGTTTTGAAAAGTTTGAGCGAAGTGGAATTTTGTAAAAAGTGAAGTGTTGTGAAGTAAAATTCTGAAAAGTGAAGTACTAGCGAAGTGAACACAAAAATCACAATTTTATTTATTCGATTCATTCATTTTTATGCAACAAGTCACAAAATTTGAAAATAAATAAAAAATTTCTTGGGTCAAAAATTTACCGAAATATGGCCGGCCACTCGAAAATGGAAATTTTGTTTATGAGGTCGAAAAAACGGTTTTAACTCAAAACAAGGCATTTTACGAAAAAAGTGTATAAAGCAAAAAATGCTTAGAATAGTCTAAGAAATATGTGTGAATTTTTGTCAGAATTTTTTGGAACTTTTTAATTTTTTTTTGACCAATTATAAAATGTACCCAAAAATTTAACGTATTCTTTGAATGATTCTAAGTATTTTAGGCATTATACACTTTTCTCGTAAGACGCCTTTTTTTGAGTAAAAAAAATTTAAATGTTCGAGTAGCCATATTTCAGCCAATTTTTCACCTAAAAATTTTATAATGATGCGTTTTAAAGGAAATTTTATCTAATTTTATGATATTCTGCTAAAGGGTGTTTTTTTTAGAGGTTTGTTTTTCGAATAGAGATAAAACTGGCATTTTGTGGTCAAATCTGGCAACTCTAATGTCATTTATGTTCAGTTTGGTTTGCCATTTCATCATGAACAGGTTGACAAAAGAACAACGCTTGCAAATCGTGCAAATTTATTTCGAAAATAATGGTTCAGTTCGCGAAGTTTACCGCAAGCTCCGTCCATTTTATGGTCGACATAATCGCCCATCAGAGCAATTAATTCGGTTAACCATGGATCGTTTTCGCACTACGTTTACTCTATGTGATAATACGCATCCGCAGAGACGTCGAACAGTGCGCACCGAAGAAACAATTGCCGCTGTAGAGCAAAATGTTGAAGAGGACCCGAATGAATCGATTCGCCACCGTGCACAGTAGGCATGCGCTTATTTTACGATTTTCTGATTTTCGTTCATGCCGCCCCCTGAATTCCTTCTAATGGTCATAAAAACAAATACTATGAAGTTTCACGGCGATCGGATAACGAAAACCCGGCCCGCAAGAGAGGTCAAGGTCAAGTTGAGGTTTCAGGCAAAACATAATGAAAATTTTTTTTAAACTTAATTAAATTAGTCAAAGCATAACTTTATATTATAGCAAATTTAAATACCTTTCCAACAAGCTATAATTGTTTAAAATCAAGTAATAAATACGAATTCTATGAATTTTTCTTTTATCGACATTAGCAAAATTGCCGCAAAATGCTATTCTACTACATATGGTATTTTGCGGCAATTTTGTTAATGCCGTAAAAGAAAAATTCATAGAATTCGTATTTATTACCCGATTTTAAACAATAATAGCTTGTTGGAAAGGTATTTCAATTTGCTATAAGATAAAGTTATGCTTTGACTAATTTAATTAAGTTTAAAAAAAATTTTTATTATGTTTTGCCTGAAACCTCAACTTGACCTTGACCTCTCTTGCGGGCCGGGTTATCGTTATCCGATCGCCGTGAAACTTCATAGTATTTGTTTTTATGACCATTAGAAGGATTTCAGGGGGCGGCATGAACGAAAAATAAGCGCATGCCTAGTGCACAGCAATTGGAGCTTTGTCCATCAACTTCATGGAAGATTTTGCGCAAAGATCTTGGCTTGCGACCTTACAAGATCCAGCTTGTGCAAGAATTAAAGCCGCGAGACCATGCAATGCGTCGTGATTTTGGTGTCTGGGCCGAAAATGAGATTGATCTCGATGCTGATTTTCATCGGAAAATTTTGTTCAGTGATGAGGCTCATTTTTGGTTGAATGGCTACGTCAACAAGCAAAATTGCCGCATTTGGAGTGAAGAGAATCCACATGAGACCCTTGAGACGCCATTACATCCACAAAAACTGACTGTTTGGTGTGCTCTATGGGCTGGTGGAGTCATTGGGCCATACTTCTTCCGAAATAATGCTGGAGAGTCAGTTACCGTTAATGGAGACAGGTATAGAGCCATGATAACCGACTATTTTGTTCCCGAATTGGATGGCATGAATGTGGATGAGTTGTGGTTCCAACAAGACGGCGCTACATGCCACACAGTGCACGTCACAATCGATTTATTGAAGGAAACATTCGATGAGCGCATAATTTCGCGGAATGGACCTGTCAATTGTCCACCAAGATCGTGTGATTTGACACCATTGAATTATTTTCTTTGGGGATATGTGAAGTCGCTCGTCTACGCCAACAAACCAGAAACGTTAGGGGACTTGGAAGCCAACATTCGTGGCGTTATTGCCGACATACGGCCCCATATGCTCGAAAAAGTGGTTGAAAATTGGACCTGTAGAATTGGCTTTATTCGAGCCAGCCGCGGCGGCCACATGCCCGAAATCATATTTCAACATTAATGGCATAAAATTATCCTTCCAATAAAGCCAAATTGATGGACATAAAAACGATTTTCTTGTGTTTTATTTCAATTCGAAGTTCTATACCTCTTAAAAAAAACACCCTTTATATGGTTACCTATCTCTGGGCTACGGGATGTTAGCACCCCATTTATGGAATTTCGGGGAACCCCTTATGCTATTCAAAAGGTCATAAAATGGTCAAAAAAGTCAGTTGGTCTGGCTAATTGGTCAGCGATAGGGAATTTTTAAAATTTTTTTTAAAAATTGTCAAGGTCACTGCAAATGTTAGCACCCCATTATTTCGAAAAGCCACTTATGTCACTCGAAAGGTTATAAAATGGTCTAAAAAGGTCAGTTGGTTTGGCTAATTGGTCAGCGATAGGTTATTTTTAAAAATTTTTTTTTTTTAAATTTTCAAGGTCATTGCAGATGTTAGCACCCCATTTATGGAACTTCGAGAAACCAATTATGTCATTCGAAAGTTAAAAAAATCGTCAAAAAAGGTCAGTTGGTTTCGCTAATTGGTCAGCGATCGGGAATTTTTAAAAATTTTTTTAAAGATATATTTTCAACAAGCCTAAAATTTAGAAAAAAACCGTTTTTTCAAAATAACTTCAAAACGATTCATCCTAGAAAAAAATTTGAAACGTTCAATTCCCTATAATTGCCTCTTCAAACTGTTTTTTCGTCGGACTTACCCTTCATGAGATATCGCATGCATACATTAGAGAAGATCACATTTTTTTTTGCACTTACTTTCATTCAGTTGCGGATTCTACGTTAAAATTTATGTTAAAAACTCCTTGGGACCATATATCTAAAGTGAATTTTGACTCAGCCAAAAATCGTTTGAAGTTTTGGGTTTTTTTCGCTGTTACGAGATTGTCTTTGAAAATGTATAACTTCAGTACCACTTGTTGTATTGCTATGATTTTAGCACCGTTCAAACGATGTTATTACGTAGTATCAACGCCTTGGCTTGGAAAAGGTCATCTGGTTGAAAAGTTATGACCTTTTGAATGAAAACATGTAAAAACTTTATACAAAATCTTTCAAAAATTTCTTATTTTTAAAAAAAAAAAAAATACTTTTAAGATTTTTTATAGTGCATCCAGATACGACCAAAAAGTTGAAAAATAATTAAATAAATGTCATTAGCACAGTCATTTGGTAGTTTTACCTGGAAAGTTTTGCGGGATTTTTGCAAATGGGTTATTTTATAGATTTCGATGTGCTCTTTCAGAATTTCAACTTTGCTACCTCGAATCGTGTTCGCTCGCGCCGCCATATTGGAAAAACGGCGTCCAAAATCAGTTTTTTACAAATATCTCTTTAACGCTTACATTTAGAGAAAAATATTGTGGCTTATAAAAGTTTCTATAAAAATGACCTTTAAACTGTTTTTGTACTCAGGAGATATCTTAATTCAAATTCTGAAAAAAATTTGTAAATTGTGCATGCCGCTTATGAGTAGGCACAGAGATGTGTTGAGCTTAAAATTACGATAACTAATGAACGGTGAGTCACACGTTTAAAGTGAAAATACTTATTTACTTGCACTACAAGCTAAATATTGCTTTTATAGTTAAGAAGATATTTTTTTAACGAACCAGAAATTTAGAAAAAAACCGTTTTTCCAAAACATCTCCATATCTTGTTCTAGAAAAAAAAATTTTCTCGCACATTGTAGAACGTTCAATATAAGAGTTTTTTCGAACTGTTTTTTCGCCCGATTTAACGTTCATGAGACACTGCGTCTTGAAAATCATTCTAAATTGAAAATATTAGTGCGCATCTCATGAAGGGTAAGTCTGACGAAAAAACAGTTCGAAGAGACCCTTATAGGGAATTGAACGTTCTAGAAAATGCATAAACAGATTTTTTTCAAGGATGAACCGTTTTGAAGTTATTTTGAAAAAACGGTTTTTCTAAATTTTAGGTTTGTTGAAAAAATATCTCTAAAAAAATTTTTGAAAAATTCCCCATCGCTGACCAATTAGCGAAACCAACTGACATTTTTTGACAATTTGTTGACCTTTCGAATGACGTAATTGGTTTCCCGAAATTCCATAAATGGGGTGCACGGTGGTTTTTAAAAAATTTCAACTTTTTGAAATACCACCCGCGATTTTTTTCGGGGATAGTGTTGGGGGACCCTTCTAGTATCAGAATCCAGGAACCGCGAAATCGAACGTCCAGCCGTTTTTTTTTTTTCGACATTTTAGTTTTTTTAACGATTTTTGAGAATGTCTCGGATTTATTTTTGAAGTTATATAACAAGATAAGATAATATTATGCCGTAAAATCTGGTATGACAGTTAATAGCCCAAGTTTTTTTCTTGAAAACTCAATCAAACCGATAACGATATCTTTTTTTTGTCGGAGATATCTTTACCTAAAAAGTTAAAAAAGTGCAAAAACACGATTTTTGGCTATATTGGATGTCATATGCAGGACACACAAAATTCTTCTGTGAATTTCTATTACCAAAAGCATTTAGTACTTTCTTTTGACTTTCAATTTAGCTATTAAATGTTCATCTGCAATATTCCTCTACAAAGTTATGACCATTTAAAAATTACATTATGAAGTGCAAACTCACAGCGGTGCCACTAAAATATAGTGTACGAGTATTTCTTATATACGTATTGCTGCAACATTTTTAAATGGTCATAACTTTGTAGAGGAATATTGCAGATGAACATTTAATAGCTCAATTGAAAGCCAAAAGAAAGTACTAAATGCTTCTGGTAATAGAAATTCACAGAAGAATTTTGTGTGTCCTGCATATAACATCCAATATAGCCAAAAATTGTGTTTTTGCACTTTTTTAACTTTTTAGGTAAAGATATCTCCGACAAAAAAAAAGATATCGTTATCGGTTTGATTGAGTTTTCAAGAAAAAAACTAGGGCTATTAACTGTCATACCAGATTTTACGGCATAATATTATCTTATCTTGTTATATAACTTCAAAAATAGGAAAAAAAGTGGTGTCCTTTAAACATATATGTAAGGATATCTCAAAGTCCAGAAGTAATAGAGCAATTCTAAGACCGAATTCGGATTAAGCATCAAAAATCACATCTGGAGTGACTATTGCTGTATCCGGTTTTTGTTTGTGTTTTTTTATATACGAAAAAACAGATTTTTTTTTTAAATAAATGGTGCGGAAACGATACCTTTTATATGTATGTATGTATGTATGTATATATATATACATATATATAAATTACACATATATACATACGCAAGTATATATATGTACGTACATACACATATATGTGTACATAATATGTATATAAATCCGAGACATTCTCAAAAATCGTTAAAAAAACTAAAATGTCGAAAAAAAAAAACGGCTGGACGTTCGATTTCGCGGTTCCTGGATTCTGATACTAGAAGGGTCCCCCAACACTATCCCCGAAAAAAATCGCGGGTGGTATTTCAAAAAGTTGAAATTTTTTAAAAACCACCGTGGGTGCTAACATCTGCAATGACCTTGAAAACTTTTAAAAAAATTTTTTAAAAATAACCTATCGCTGACCAATTAGCCAAACTAACTGACCTTTTTTGACCATTTTATGACCTTTCGAATGACATAAGTGGCTTTCCGAAATTCCCTAAATGGGGTGCTAACATTTGCAGTGACTGTTTGGTCATATCATTTTTTATTTAAAATCATTCTAATTTCATTCATTTTAATTCACAGTAAAATTTACAGTAAAGTCTAAGGCATTGTAAAAACAATATTGTTCTTAATTTTTCCCTCTTAAGTTTGACTTTTTACTTGGCAACATTTTTTTTCTCTCTATTTTTTTGTTCTAAAATTGAATTCACATTGTAATAAAAATTGAAATAAAACCAGTCTTGTTATAACCGCAAACAGCATAGTGTCTTCGCATAATTATCCATCATTGACCTTGACAATTTTTAAAAAAATTTTTAAAAATTCCCTATCGCTGACCAATTAGCCAAACCAACTGACCTTTTTTGAGCATTTTATGACCTTGTTGTGAGTTTGCTAAGCACTTATTTCATAATTCATTCAAAAAGGGACTACTAAATATTTTTATACATACACCCTAATTAAATACAGAACATTCTTTTGCTTGCACATCGATTGATCGAGTTTCAGCTAAAGCCAAACCGTGGGATACCAAAATGGAATGTATCCAACATCGTCAATCGTGTGATTTCAATTTTAGTCAAAACAAATTAGAATACTAAATACACAAACAACATGCTTTTGCTATGGACACCTGAACGGAATGTGTCTGGCAAAAGCTTGGGAATCGGAAGTCGCGTACGTGATCGAACCGATTGGTGTTTAGCAATGCAAGCTCACAACGTCTCCCGAAGGTTGAAACGAGCTCAGGTATGAAACGAGGTGAAAAGCTCGTTTCATGACACTAAAGCTCTTTTCAACGATCAGAAATTAACTATAAAATAAACCGTTCAATTAAGGAACGGTGTCTTGTAAATTTATTAACGAAGCGAGGACAAACTTGCTGAAAGCGCTTTAAGTAGCGCTAGTTAGAATCAATAAATTAGCTTAGTGAAATTTTTAACTGAAGTGTTTGCTTTGAAATCATCTTAAGGACAATTTCTAGTGTTTGCAACTTCACCGGGACACAGGACCACAACAACGAGATCCCGCTTCAGCACAAAACAGGCATTCAATTGCCTCAGCGAAAACAAGAACCGACATTAAACCATCAAACCTCACGGGCATTGATCCTTGCCCTCAACAACCCGTAGCATTCTTAAGCGCTGGTTCTTTTTAAAAGTCTCTAGGCAGGGAACAATCAATCCTCCGAAAAAATAACACAACATTTTGGCGCAGCCGGTATTCCGAGCCAGGAATACGCGAACAACAGAAGATAATCAACATTTGGCCACGTAAAACAGCAACAGCGACATTTGGCAACGTGGGACACGGTGGTAGCAGTTAGAGTGGTGAGTGTTAAAAGAAGAAAAGCCTTGTGGCTAAACTGAATGAGCGGGTGCGCATATAATACACAAAATACACTAAACTACACTACACGGATAGGGATTTGTAAAATTAGGGTTTCCTTTAAAAAAAAAAAAAAAAAAAAAAATATAAAAATTTTCCACCATTACAAAAATAGAATATCCGTCGATAATTTGGTAGATGTAACATCTAACAAATTAGAGAAAAAAAAAAAATTTTTTTTTTAAAGAACGAATAAAACGTTTGATTTTCGATAGATGTAACATCTAGCGAAAAGTTGAATAAGTTCTTATGCATAAATCATAATTACAATAGGAGTTTTAAAAATTTTAATTCACCGGTAAACTTCAGGAAAATTCAGTTGCGTGAAATCGAAATCGTTTTCATTTTTAGTAGAAAAAAAAAAGTACAATAAAAGAAAATTGTGGAATTGAATTGAGAATTGGATTAAGTCCATTGCCCTAGGAAAAAGTAAAGACGGAAAATTTTAAATCATAATTAAAATTGTTTTTTAATTGTTGATCGGCAATAGCTAATTAAAATTTGGTTTTAATAGTGGTCTTTGTGTAAGATTTCAGAAGTTCTTGGTAAAAATAATTACTAGGGATTTGGGAATCTTATGTGAAGGGCTATTAAAGGCAAATCTAAGGTGCTATCTTTGCCGAGGAAGAGCAATTCTTTTGTTTGAACAGTTTACAAATTTTAAAGCCACTTCATAAGGGGCTGAAGTTTGTAAAGTCTTCATTGAAGTCTTGTTCTCATAACCGGGAAATCTTGCTGGTTTAGTTTTGGGTTCTCAAGAATTATTTTCAAGTGATTCTAGAGTTCCGTATCGATCAGCAAGATTACGCAAAATTTTGAGTGCAAATAAAAGAGTATTTATTTGGTAAAACTATTTCTGCCTTCACGGAAGAAATAGAATAAAATTCATTGCTACCGATCAGCAACTAAAAGCTTTTATGCATAACAAATTGAAGCAAGAATAACAAAAAGCAAAGAAGTAAAAATTTCAATTTTTGGTCTTTAGCATTGTTATGTAGAATAATTTGTTTAATGTAATTTTGCGATAGGTCAGGGACAAGTAAAAACGAAAAATAACGCAAATAAACTTCAAGACAAGTTCATTGCACTCAAAAAAGCAAAATCAGCAATTTTTGGCGAAACGGTTGCATACATTTATCAGCCTCAGTGCAAGTGTAACTTGAAACTTTTGTTTATTTGTTGGCAAGCATTAAGGAAATATTTTAGCCACAACGACAGTAGCAACAATAAATAGAAAATCAAATAAAATTTTGTTTTGCGGTAACGTATCTAAAGCTCTAGTTTGGTCATTTGAAGTTGTTTTGTTCGTTGTTTTCATCCGTAGCAGTGGAAAAAGAAAACAGAAAACTAAATCAAATTTACATATGGAAACTTAAAAGATTCATATGTATAATGCAAAATATCGTCAACAATTTTTTCATATCATTTGCTTGCAGTTAATTGCTTTAGTGTAATTGTAATTGGAAGTTTTTGGTTTACTGTCCATGACAGTGAAACAACAAAGACAAATAACCAAATATTTTTCAATAAATTCGTGGTTCAATTGTAACGAAAACAAATAAATAATGAATAATTATGGGCAAGGAACAAGTCTTTTAAGCGGGAGTCCCTTACCTTTCGATAAAAGGGAACTCACTACAGAAAGCGGAGAAAATAATTTGAGCTTATACAAGGAATTTGAAAATGCAAACGAACCACTAACCAGTTACGAAAACTATGCAGAAATCAGAATGAGGGAATTCGCGGAACTTTTTGCGAAGCAAAAAGAAAACATGGGATTGCTACAAAAACAGTTTGAGAGTTTTAATAAATGTTCACCGGAAGAACAGAACATGGAATATTTTGTAGACAATTTAATAAAGTTAGGAATGTTATGGACCAAAATCACAGAAACGGATCGTGAAATTTACATGAGACGAGGTTCAGGAAGTGACGATTATTTTAAAGAAAGTATGTTCAATCGGTCAGAAAAATTATATAACTTTTATAAAGAAGCATTAACTAATAAATTAAAAGCTTATGCGGTAGAGGAAAAACAACAACAACAACAATTCCGGCTTTTTCTGGTGGTCGCTCGGATTTTTATAGGTTCATAGAGGCATGCAATGTAGTAAAAAATACAATTAGTCCCGATGACGAACCTATTCTAGTATCTTGTGTTAGGCTTCGATTGTACGGTGATGCATACGATTTGATTATGTGTTATCAATTTGATACAATGGAAGAATTGTACAAAATTTTAAAGAGCACGTACATAAAAGAAAGATCTATTGATATAATCCGAAGTGAAATTCAGAATTCCATTCAAAGACCTGAAGAAGAACTCAATGCGTTTGCTAGGCGTTTAAGTGCTTTACGGGCAGAAGCATTAGATACAATAAAATCAATTTATGGAAATGTATCTGATGACATATTTATTAGAGAGCTAAATAAATCTGTGATAACTGCATTTAAACGGGGATTGAAAAATCATGCTCTAAAATTAACTGCACTAATGTCAAAGGAGGATAATTTGGACGAACTAGTCAAAGAGGCAATTAAAATAAATGATCTTATGCAAGAAGACCAAGAATGGAAACCGGCAGTGAACGGCATTCAGTCGGATAATACAGACCCTTACAATAAAAATTTACACTTTAATAAAGTACCAGTGAACAGTTTAAAAAGACAACTTATTGGGGATGAAAGTGCTAAAACTAGTACTAAAAAACCATCCATCAGGTGTTCATTTTGCAATATGAAAGGACATTTGAGAGACGAATGTCTTAAGCGAAAGAACTTGCCTTACTGTGAAAAATGCCAAACATATGGTCATAAAAACAATAAAGGTTGCACAAAATATAAATGGAAAGAAAAGGATCCACCAGATAATGCACCTCAGATAGAAATACAAAATATGAAAAAAATAATAAATGAATTATTGAATGGAAAGGATAAAAATTTTATAGAAAAACAGATAATTCCAAAAATCAGGCAATGAATAACTGTACTGATAGAGAAAAATTTGGTTCGGGAAACCGAATGGGGCCCAACCAATACTAATGGTCGGGGAACCCAAAATAAACAGTAAAATCGGTAAAAGTAAAATGGGGTCGAATAGTCATACGCAAAGTATTGTAGTGGACACGTTCCCCAAAAATGGAAAAGTGAATCATACGAAGAAGAAAAGTAATAGTAAAATTAAATTAAATAATCAAAAGAACATAAATGGTATATACACTGCTAAACAGAATACGGCTACAAATAGTGCCGAGCTGGGAACAATAAACCAATCTAAAAATAATACGGTTGGTACGATAACTATAGAATATGGAAAGGATAAGAACCACAGCATTCCAGTAGTAGAAATAAATCAGCCTACGAAAAGTACGGTCGGTAAAAATACTATGAGTTGTGGAAAGGCTAATAAAGGTTCAGTAGCATCAAGAAATCATTCTACAGAAAATACGTTTGATAGATGCACTGCAAACTATAGCATGAAAAAATTCCTAATTGGACTCTGCGAAACGCAGAATGACGTGTTCATAGAAGTTCCCTGTAGAGAAGCCAAAAATGGAAAACTTATTCTTTTAGTCGATTCGGGAGCCGATACAAGCTTAGTTAAACAAAATTCGATGTCGCATTCTACGAGAACCGACAGGAATATTAAAAAGAATTTAAGTGGAGCGTTTGGGGGCCAAATAACTACATTAGGAACTACTACTATCCAGCATAGTTATCAACCAGATCTAAGTTTAACACTACATGTGGTATCACTAGATCACGGGATACCTGCTGATGGGATATTAGGTAGGGACAATTTGTGGAACCGGTCTGTCCTAAATGCCATCCAAAAGAAACTGTTATTTTTTGATGAAGAAAATAAGGAATTAATGTCTTTCACACTAAATTCATTGAATGCATTTAATAATGTACTATATAACACAGTGACAGCAATTGAAGCTCGTACTGCGAAAATAGTACCATTGAGAGTGCAAACCATGGCTAAAGAAGTGATTGTACATAAACAAGAGCTTTCACAAGGAGTTTATTTAGGAGAAACTTTAACTAAAGTAAAGAATGGGATAGCATACGTCCCAATTTTGAATTCCTCTGAGAAAGAATATATAATAAATCAAAATTATTCAGCAAAATTTTCTTTGTACGATGAGTACAAAAATATAACAAATAGTTCCATAAACACGATAAATCAAAAAGATGTAAGAGCAAGACTGAATAAACTATTTGAATCGATTGATTTGGATCCAAACTTAAGCATAGAAGAGCGAGCATCAATTGAAAGCGTGTGCACATCATTTCACGATATATTCCTCTTAGAAGGAGATATATTAACATACACTCCAGTGTTAAGACACGAAATCCCGACATTGGATGGTCAACCACCAATTAACCAAAAGCAGTACCGTTTACCACATTCCCACAGAATGGAAATAAATAAACAGGTGGAAAAATTACTGGATGAGGGTATTATTTCACCAAGTACTTCACCTTGGAATTCACCACTGTTACTCGTCCCAAAGAAAAGTGGAAAAGATGGAGAGAAAAAATGGAGACTTGTAATAGATTTCAGAAAATTGAATGAAGCCACCATAAAACAAGTTTTTCCCATCCCGCGAATAGATGAAATCCTAGATCAATTAGGACATAGCAGATATTTTTCAACTTTAGATCTTGCAAGCGGATATCACCAGGTATTGGTCAAAGAAAGTGACAAGGAAAAAACAGCGTTTAGCACAGGATTAGGACATTTTGAATTCAACAGAATGCCATTTGGTTTAACTGGAGCACCAGCAACTTTTCAAAGAATAATGAACCATATTTTAACTGGGCTTCAAGGTTTAGAATGTTTTGTTTATTTAGATGACATAGTGATTTACGGCAAAAATTTAAAGGAACATGAAAACAGATTGCGTAAAGTTTTTACTGTGCTAAGGGAAAATAATTTGAAATTAAACACTGAAAAATGTAACTTTTTGCGTAGGGAGGTAATCTATCTTGGGCATAAATGCTCTGAACACGGTGCTTTGCCGGACCCACAAAAAATAGAGTGCGTAAAAAACATTCCAGTGCCCAAAAACAAAAAAGATGTACAGGCATTTTTGGGTCTCGTCAACTATTACCGAAAGTTTATTAAAGATACAGCGAGATTAGCACTTCCAATAAATAAACTTCTACGAAAAGATGCAAAATTTTTATGGACAACAGAATGCCAAAACTCATTTGAAAACTTAAAGAAAGCAATAATATTTCCACCAATACTAATATATCCTGATTTTTCTAAACAATTTTTATTAACAACAGATGCCAGTAATGAAGCACTAGGTGCAATTCTTTCGCAAGGGGAAGTTGGTAAGGATAACCCGGTAGCTTTCGCAAGTAGAGCGTTAAGTGAAACCGAAAAGAGATATTCTACCATTGAAAAAGAATTTCTTGCAATAGTTTGGGCAACCAAAAATTTTAGAGCTTATTTACTTGGCAGACATTTTAAAATTTTCACAGATCATCAACCACTACGTGGAATAGCAAATTTAAAAGATCAAACTTCACGTTTAGCTAGATTTAGACATAAAATGTCGGAATATGATTTCGAAATCATATACAAACCAGGGAAAAAGAATTTAAATGCTGATGCGCTTAGTAGAATACCACAAACAAACACGCAAATAACTGTAGTACAAACAAGATCTAAGACTAAAACTAATGACCATGACCAAATAGAAGTATCAAACGAAGTTGATGAGGACACTCCTGCAGAGGAAATAGCTAAACCAAATGTCACAATACTAAGCAATCCACAAGACATAAAGACAATATTAAAAGATTTTCACGATAGCCCACTTGGAGGTCATCAGGGGGCAGTAAAAACTTTAATGCGAATTAGAAAACAGTTCAAGTGGCCAGGAATGCAAAAAGACGTGAAAAACTACGTAAGGGCTTGCATTAAATGCCAAGCAAACAAAAGTTCCAAATTAACAAAAATGCCCATGGTTTTAACGGATACACCAAGCCGTCCATTTGACAAAGTTTACATGGATATAGTAGGGCCACTGCCAGAGACTACATCAGGAAATAAATACATTTTAACTTTTCAAGACGATCACTCTAAATACATGTCGTGTGTAGCGATCCCTGACGCAGAAGCTAGCACAGTTTCAAAGCAATTTTATAATGAAATCATTGCCAGATACAATATTCCGAAAATATTAGTCACTGACAATGGAACGAATTTCACTTCAAAATTGTTTTCAAATACGTGTAAGATGCTTGGAATTAAAAAATTACACATTACACCTTATCACCCGCAAGCTAATGGCTCATTAGAAAGAAGTCACAGACCGTTAGCAGAATACTTGAGAAGTTTTGCAAAAGAAGATGGTTCGAATTGGGATCAATGGCTGGCTTCAGCCATGCATGTACATAACAATACAGTACACACTTCAACAAAGAAAACACCTTTTCAGACACTTTATGGGTTTAATTTTGAAATGCCAACAAATTTAAAAAGAAAATGTACACCCGTGTACAACGTGGATGATCAATCGAAGGTATTAAAGTTTCAAATTCAAAGGTCACATGAATTAGTAAAGCAAAATCAAGATAAGGCCAAGGAGTTGTCTAAAAGACAATATGACAGCTCCACTAATCCAGTGCAATTCAAAATAGGGGACAAAGTGTTAATGAAAAATCAAACAAAGAAAAATAAGTTTTCCAAAATTTGGGTAGGACCTTACGAAGTTACAAATGTCACAGGGCCAGTAACTACAGAAATTATTATTAACAATAAAAAGAAGAAAATTCATAACAATTTCCTAAAATTATTCAATGCATAAAACAAAAAAGTATATTTATATATTTGTGGAAGTAAAGAGGTAAAATATTAAAGTAGGAACAGCATATTATGCTGAGTTAGGAAAAAAATTAAAAGTCTTATTTAATCATTTGTCAGTGTTAGAAAATACAAAAATCATATAGGAACATTAGAATCATGTAACATAGAGAAGATGAGAGTGTAATAGATAAAGAGGAATTAACAAAATCAAAAATTTTAACTGAAAGGTATACGAGTAGATTATGTCTCAACGATGAATTCCGCAGAAAGGAACATTTGTTAGAGACGAAAATTTTCCTGTAATAAGTAAATAGGCAGTACAGACAACCCCATTCCCAAGGAATGGAATTCCATATGTAAGTCGATAAACTGCGTAAAAATGGAAAAGAGGAGTAAAACATAACTGAATATATAAACAAATTCGGGTTTTACGCACAGGTTTCAATTAATTAAATTAAATGACGACACACTAACAAAAGTAAAAAAGTGTGTAACACAGTTTCAAAAGCCAAGTTATTACCCAGCAGCGAAACAGACATTGCATTACAGTGTCACCGACTACTGAATCAACTCCAAGGTAATGCAAATGCATTACATTATGGGTGAAATGGTCCCAATTGTAATCAATCACATATTTTTGTTTAAAATTCTATAACTGACTGACAATTATAATTATGTTATATACAGCGTCACGTTTTAAATTTCTAAGTTTATAAAAGTGAAGCCACTTGCATTACCTTTTGCTAAAGGGTAATCAAGGAAACACAATGTATAAGAACTATTTTACACTTCATAATTTTAAGCAAATCTTGCATTACTTTTGAGTGAAATGTAATGCAGCAGGTAATCCAGAAAATGTTCGACGAGAATTTTTCTGGAATTTATTTTTACCGTTATTCAAGTGAAAACGATCAAAGCGTGCGGGTTTATTCTTTAGCGTCATTCAAGTGAAAACAATCAAAGAGTGAAGGCTAAATAAATTTTTTGTATATAATTTTCTTTATATAACTAACCTAAGGTTTCTATTTATAATTTACTTTAAATTTTTAATAAACGCAACGAAAGCTATACAAATTTGTTTTTTCTTGAAATAAATTTTACTTTTTCCTTTGTACAATAGTTATCTTTTTGACAATGAATGTTTTATTAAATGTAAAATATAATTTATATTAAACCTTAATTTTAATTGTGAACAAAATAATACTAAAAGTGATTTTGAATTGATCCTCATATATGTAAATATATAAAACATTTTAGCGGGTCATTATTTACAGAAAAATAAAAATCATTGATTCTGCACAGATGCTAGATAATGCAGCTGGAGTCAATGTTCATTACCAATTGACTTTTGGTAATGCATCGCAGCAGAAGCGGGTAATTTAGAAAAAAAAAAAAATATCATTAATTACCGCGTCGATGCAATGTAATGCAGACGAGAATCTTATTCGCTTACCGCCAATGTCACTCAATGTTAAATGTAATGCAGGCTTTGTGTGCAAACGAATCGAGAGTGGAATCGATTCCCATTACCTTGGCATTGATGAAACATCAATGCTGAGTGCATTCAATTCGCTGCTGGGTATTTAAAAAAAAAAAATGTAATGGCATAATAAAATTTGTTACTGTTTTGTTTTTTTTTATGGAAAGTTAAAAACAGAATGGTAATATAAACAACAAGATTTTGTTATGAAAAGTGATACCATGCTGTCATGACACAATTTTGGGTTTGAGGCATTTCACGTCACGTGAATTGCTGAAGTTGCACATTTGCAAGAATTTAAAAATATATGCAACAACATATATTTGTATGCACGTATTGATATAAATGCATATACATATATCAGCACCTATAAATAAAAAAGAACCCTTTTTGGGCAATGTTAGAACTTAAAATATGTACATATATAAAATACACGAAAATGAAAAAAAAAAAAAAAAAAATATATATACATATTTATTCCTTGAATTTTTAACAAGAGATAAAAATATTTTTTTTTTTAAGTGGTCCGAAATACCAATTAATTAAATAAAGAAAGTACAAACTAAACTAAAAATTAATAACTCAATTTTAACAATAAAATTATTACAGGATTAAAACAAAAGAAAATTTTAATTTGAACTAAACGGAATGCAATGCCGTAAATTAAGTATATTTGTATGCTAAAGGGGAAAACGCATACACATATATAAAGGTTGCAAATAATTAAGCTTCAATTGAAATAATTAACATGTAAATGAAAATTTAGATAAAGGAAAAAATATAGAATAGAGTTAAACTTAAAATTTGAATAACAAATTGAAATGATTTAAACTAAATTGGAATTTAAATTCACTTAAATCTTAGAGAAATGATATAGAGAAATTAGTACCTATCAATTAGAATTATATGATTCATGGTTTATACATCATAACAAGAAGAAATATAAATTGAACGAGTCCAGCAGAAGACACCATTCATCACAAACTCCGTAAATGAAGACATCAAGAGCCTATAAATGAATCCGAAGGGGAAAATACATTGCCAACAACGCTACTTGTTGTTATAAACACAAAACGAGAGGTCAGCAAAAACCAATCGAGTGCGGAAGAAGCCGATTCTTCAGCGGGTTGTCAAAAATTTACTATGACAACCAAACAGCAGAACACAGAAGAGCAAATACTGAAAGAAAACATTCTTCAAAAGAACTAAACCAATAAATCTAAAATATAACCAACAACACAGCAACTAACCAATAACTTAATCCAGTAGACGAATCTAGCAGTGATCCAGAACGATTATTTTCGATGTCAGCAAGAGGGGCAACCAGATATGCCGAAATACTTGAAGTAAGCATAAGTTACAGAACAACGTATCGAGAAAGCCAAGCCCATAACATCAAAGTTAAGGAATCCTATTCATCATCAACAGAATCCAGCAGCTTGACTTTCATAGTCCGAAGAACCAAAACAGAATTCAAAACCGACCAAGTTATATGAGAGAGATGAAGAAATTGAACCTGAATTATTTAATCAGACAATCACAAACCACCAGATCAACAATATAAAATGCTAACAAGCTGAAGTAAAAACCGCAATAGGAGACCCATAATAAATGCGGCCAGAGATATTATCGATACACCCAGAAAACTGACGAAGATCACCAGAATTCGAGCCTGATCCACAGTTCTGTGATTAGATAAAATGTTGAAACTCAAGAAAAGTACATAATGATATAAGATGAACATAGCATCCAAGGTGAATCAACTGACGTCTAGTGCAACGCCGAGCATATAGCAGAGTTACGACAACAGCAATGTATTTCCCAGAGAAGAGGCAAAACCAACATCCAACCTGAGGACATCAATACAGAGCCGGAGTAACCAAGGTTAAGCCATGAATCAATTAGGAAAAATTTGATTTTTTTTAATACATTTCAAAAATTAGCAATTAGTTAAGAAAAATTAGAAGGAATTTTATTTTAATTAAATTAACACAATTTAAAAATGAAGATCCATAAAAGGGAAAAAAAAAAAAAATTTCAAAAATTTTATTGATTTTTTTTTTATATAATACAAAATATTTAGAGTATATTTAAATTCATTCTAATGAAGAATCATTCAATAATAATGTTAAGATAATTATAGGACTCAAAATAAGAAAAATATAGTCAAGAAAAAGTTACCTAACGATAACTTTTTCTTTTCCTAAGGGGGGAGGGATGTTGTGAGTTTGCTAAGCACTTATTTCATAATTCATTCAAAAAGGGACTACTAAATATTTTTATACATACACCCTAATTAAATACAGAACATTCTTTTGCTTGCACATCGATTGATCGAGTTTCAGCTAAAGCCAAACCGTGGGATACCAAAATGGAATGTATCCAACATCGTCAATCGTGTGATTTCAATTTTAGTCAAAACAAATTAGAATACTAAATACACAAACAACATGCTTTTGCTATGGACACCTGAACGGAATGTGTCTGGCAAAAGCTTGGGAATCGGAAGTCGCGTACGTGATCGAACCGATTGGTGTTTAGCAATGCAAGCTCACAACGTCTCCCGAAGGTTGAAACGAGCTCAGGTATGAAACGAGGTGAAAAGCTCGTTTCATGACACTAAAGCTCTTTTCAACGATCAGAAATTAACTATAAAATAAACCGTTCAATTAAGGAACGGTGTCTTGTAAATTTATTAACGAAGCGAGGACAAACTTGCTGAAAGCGCTTTAAGTAGCGCTAGTTAGAATCAATAAATTAGCTTAGTGAAATTTTTAACTGAAGTGTTTGCTTTGAAATCATCTTAAGGACAATTTCTAGTGTTTGCAACTTCACCGGGACACAGGACCACAACAACGAGATCCCGCTTCAGCACAAAACAGGCATTCAATTGCCTCAGCGAAAACAAGAACCGACATTAAACCATCAAACCTCACGGGCATTGATCCTTGCCCTCAACAACCCGTAGCATTCTTAAGCGCTGGTTCTTTTTAAAAGTCTCTAGGCAGGGAACAATCAATCCTCCGAAAAAATAACACAACAACCTTTTGAATAGCATAAGCGGTTTCCCGAAATTCCATAAATGGGGTGCTAACATCCCCTAGCCCTATCTTTGATCTTAAAACAGTTATAGACAAAAGAGTAAAAAACACAAGAATTCGAAATTCTTGCTTTCTTTTTTTGGTCTATAAACTATTCCGATGGCAAATTTAATTCTCTACAAAAAGTTTCGCTTGATCTATTGAAAAAACAAATTACTTTTCAGTCAGGGCAGGCTTCGGGCATACAAAAAAGTGCATCGTAGCAAATGCAAAGTTATTTGAAATTTTTTTTGAAAAATTAATAGAATTTGTTTTTGTAATTTCAAATTATTTTGCATTTGCTACGACGCAACAAGATTGTGAATACGGTTTATGTTTTTGAACTCTCATAAAAAGAATAGACAAATTTTAACGCAAATTTTGTATTCAAGAAAAAGTGAAGTGATTTTATGAAAGGGGAAGTGGCGAAGTGTTTTTGATATTGTAAAAAAGGAGCAAAACACTTCAATTGAAGTGTAAACGACAGCACTGCTCAGCAACCATAAACTATTCATATTTTTTGTAATTTTTTGCTAAAAAACAATGGAGAACTTCGTATGCATAATTTTTACATCGATTAGAAAGTCTAACTTTGACCATGAATTCCATAGCATCCCTAAGGTCTATTATAATCAAATTTTTTGTAATATAAGCTGTATTATTGTTCTGTCCTTACCAGAAAAAATCGTAGATATAAGGAGGGAGATCGAAAAAATCTTAACATATGTAACATTCAATAATTTTTAAACGGTTGACCTTAGAGTTTTGATTTTTTTTTATTTAATTGATAATATATTACAAATTATAGAAAAATATAACTTTTATACTTCTAACCACTATTTATGAACTCGTGGACCTTTTTTGGTAAGCCTTCCATTAGAGATTTGATAGTTGTTTCAGACACCAGTTTGCCCATCTCCTTTCAAAATCTTCGATATTTTGGGACACCTTTTTTGTGCTCTTTAAGTTTCTTTTCACAAGAGCCCAATATCTCAACACTGGTCTTAGCTCCGGACAATTTGGAGGATTAGCCTCTCTTGGTACAAAAACTATGTTATTACCACTCCAGAGCTTTCTTGCCGTAGTGACATGATGCCAAATCGGGCCAAAAATATGTGGACACATTGTGCTCTCTTATAAAAGGAAGTTTTTTTTTTCAAACATTCTTTGATGTATATTTCGGTATTTATAGAGCCCACTGTAACAAATGACTTGCTTCTTTTGCCGCAACTGCATATAGCTTGCCATACCAGGAATTTTTTAGGAAATTTTGTCTGCTCTTGGATTCTAAATTGTTCTTCGACATTTCCTCGAGCATCAGCAACATAAAAATTTTGACCCGGAAGCTGCGTAAAATCTGCCAGTACATACGTTTCGTCGTCCATTATACAACATGAATATTTTTGTATAAAATTCGATTTTAATTTTCGAGCCCTACTTTTGGGGTCTAAATTTTTTGCTGGAACTTTTTGGACTTTGTATGTTTTCAAACCTGCATTGGCTTTAACTTTTCGCACCAAATAGTCAGAGCACTGGGCTAACCGAGCAGTTTTTCTAGCAGACGTGCTTGGAGATCTTTTCAATATGCTTTCAATTTTCTTGGCTCCCCCAATATCATGTGGTCCTTGTTTTTTTCCTGAACCAGGTTTTCTATCGATGGTCAAATTTTCCTGAAACTGTTTAATAACATTAATAACAGTTTGACGGCAGACCTTCAATTCTTTGGCCAATTTATTGTAAGACCAATTTGGATTTTTTTGAAAATTTTTAATAATTTTAAGACGTACTTCTTTTTCTTCACTCATTTTGATCAAACTCACAACCAATCAACATGTTTGTCATTAAAAATAATAACTGACATATTTTTCAAAGATAACTAGATCAAAGAAATTTTTAAATTTTACACCCAAAAAAATTATTAGGTAAAACGTGTGCTAAGATTTTTTCGATCTCACTCCATTTTTTTCGGAAGTTATGTATTTTGCAACGAGAAATGCCAGATGTCGCCACTGTGCATCGAATACCAACCTTTGTGAGTTTCTTTTTGTTTAAGGCGATTACATACAAGGCATATGCCATATTCCAACAACAGCTCCTTTTGGGCAGCATTTTTCAAGATTTTAAATAATGTTGAAAATAAGAACATCATTTTGCTTTTTAATTAAATTCTTTTATTACTGTATTTGTTTTATATTTGGTGTATATTAATACTTTTTTCATTTTTTTTGTCTTCGTATTTGATTAAATCCATATTATACTCGTTTGTATAATTTTATATTTTTATTTTTTATATTTACAAATCTAAAATGTGTGTTTTTATGTATACTAACAAATATGTATAGAACTATACTTGGTGGGATATTATATTGGTAATTAAATATAAGAGGTCCACACCAAAATGTTGCATTTGTGTACATCACCGATGAACTTTCAGAAAATTCATATCCTTAATAAAAGGAGTGTAATTTGCCTCTAAACCGCTTGTTATTTAAAAAAAAAATTAGAATATAATCTCTAACAAGGTGAACTTTTGGTGAATAATTTCAATCAGCAGGGCGTAAACGTTAAGAGTACGAAGTTTCTGGCAGGTGATAGAGCAGGCTTGAGCTAACAAAAAATTGTATCCGAGGGTGGTCTAAAATGTTCCACTGAGGAGTTATAGTTATTTACTAATTTTCTGACTCGTATTGTAAAAAATTGTATTTTGCTTTACTCGTTTTAGAAAAAACTTCTACCGAAAATTTTTAGCCAATTATATGAACTTTCTAACAGTGATGTCAAATCAAAAAATTAGTATGACAAATTTACTACCAAATAAAAAGAACTTTAACAAGAATTAAAAAAAAAACTAAAAAAAAGTGTGTTGATAAGATCTTTTTTATACTAAAATGACCGTCAAAATAGGAAAAAAATTTTACATTTCAACTTAACAGAAGAATTTTGCAAAATCCTATAAACCAAATCACCGTCAGAAAGCTCATACATTTAACTAAAACTTTCGAATATAAAATTTATCTCTAAAATTTTAGAGTGAAGTAAAATAAGATTATTGGAGAACAAGTCAGAACATTTTTTTTTTCATGTAACACCACAGAGGTAAATTTTAGACCACCCCTCGATACAATTTTTGGTTAGTCTTGGCCTCCTCTATCACCTCCCAAAAGCTTTGTCACCTTAACGTTTACATTCTGTAGAATGTTTGTTTTCAAATTATCCTTTCTATAGTAATCTATTTGTGCATGATTGATTTCTATTAAAGGGTAAATTCTGCTTGCCACAAAAGTCGATTATTTATATAAGGGCTTAAACTATTTTTCTACATTGTCTGATGTCAACACAGACATTGAGCATGCAGAAGCATTTTTTTTCCATAAATTGTATGTAATTTCAGGCAGAAACCGTAAATTTTTTGATAAAATTCTGCCATGTTGAATTTTTCATTGAAAATGGAAAATTTTTGCTTAAAGTATTGTAAGCATCCATTTTCTATTCTTTTCCATACCTTAAAAATTAATATTTTTAAATATATTTGTTTAACTAAATCTACATTTAATTCCGAACAATATAGGGTTTCGAGCGGAAATATTCCGCCCTTTGAAAATTGCAAAATACCCATTTCTAGAAAAAAAAAAGTCATAAAAATATTCTTAAAATAAAAAAAGGCTATTTTTTGTATCAAAACACCAATAAGTGGACCAAAAACTTCTAACAAGAGTATATTTGTTTAGTCATTTTCTACAAAATATGACTTAAGGTCATTAGCGAGAAAATCAATACCTTAGAAGTAACGGACAGTTAAAGCTATTTGCCCATTTTTAAGCATATAGCTACAGATTGTACAGATAACGAAAAAACGTCTGGCAACCCTAATATGGCAATCCCAAATTTTTGTTTCGTTGTTTTTGGACCCAGGATGTCAATTTATAGAGAAAATTATGATCTTAGCAATTTGTTGAAAGAAAATTTTGATTTTATCAAAAAAACCAGGTGGCAACCTTAAAAAAAATACTATGGGTTCTTGGGTCGAAAATACAACTTTTCAATAAAGAAACTTAACAAGAAACGCAATTTTGCGAAAAAACGTCTGGCAACCCTAAATTTGTGTTTCATTGTTTTTGAACCCAAGATGTGAATTTATAGAGAAAAAATTATGATCTTAGCAATTTATTGAAAGAAAATATTGATTTTATTTAAAAACTAGGTGGCAGCCCTAAAAAAACTATTATGGGTTTTTGGGTCGAAAATATAACTTTTCAATAAAGAAACTTAACAAGAAATGCAATTTGGAAAAAAGTCTGGCAACCCTAATATGGCAGCCCTAAATTTTTCGTTTCTTATTCAAAATTTAGTCACTTATAAATTTTTATGTATGCCACTTTATTGCATTTAAAAAAAATCCGTATATAAGCATATTATATCGAGCCCTAACCGCAATAGTAGCGTATGCGACAAAAAGCTAATTTTAGAGGAGAGAGTTTTTTTCATTTTTTTTCGAACATGCATTGCGGATTTTTTTAAAACGTTAAATGTAGTCTATATTAGACCTCATTTATATATAATAGACGCGTTTTTAAATTGATTTTGTGCATATTTCACTCATTTATGGCGCATACGATATTTGCGCAGTCACTCTTGGCGAAGATTGAAATTAAAATGTGGCGCATACGTTTTTTGAAACTACATGGTTTTGCCTTTGAAGAATACATTTAATACATTTATTTAATACACAGAAAGAAATTTGTAACAATTTGAACGGTTGAAATTGTACCAACCCACAAAAAAGGTCAGATTGACTGTAATATTGTTAATTTACAGTACTATTTAGTTAAAAACTTACAAAATATCACACACACATCGTTTTCCGATGTAGTCCCACTCCAGGTCTTTTTTTTGCAAAGTTGTTCATAGAGGTCCAAATATACAGAAAAGGTTTTTTTTTTTAAAACGGTCAACGAGCTAATCGATTTTCCGAGTCGAATTCAGGTTACCAAATGGTCTTCACATTGTTTCTGCATTAAACAAAAAAGTTTGACAAAAACTAACTAAAAACTGGGTGTGCAGTTAGTATTCTGTTTATTTGTAGATTCAAAAAATTGTTTTTGAATGTTTTAACTGATCGCGTTAACGAGATATTGTATTTTTAACAACTTTTTTTTTAGAAAATCAGCAACGGACGAAAACAAGAAAAATTATTTTCAATGTAAATCTTGATGTTGAATCCGAATCTGGTTTTAGAATTGCTATATCTAAAATGGTATGAGAGAAATCCTAGCCTATAGACTAATTTTCCATCCATTTTGTAAAAAGTTAAAATAACATTTTTTTTTATTCTTTTGAGGTTATATAATAGAACAAGGAAATCCATAAAACATTAAAAAGCATCTTAAAGCCCTTTTATTTTACTTCAAAACCCAGCTTAAATTATATCGATATATTTTTTCTTCTTCGAATTATTCTAACCTGAAAAGGTGAAAAAAGGAAAAATCCACGTTTTTTTGATATTTCAGCTTACGATATTTCGAAGACAAAAAAAGATATCGATATAATTCAAACTAATTTTCAAAGTAAAAGACTGGGGCTTCAAGCTTCATTTTTAATCCTTCGAGCTAACTTTTACAACGAACCGTCTTTACAAAATTTCGTCGAATTATCTAAGTTTTCCAGTGAATAATATTTCCACGGACACACAAACATCCATCCAAACAGACGGACATGGCTATACCGACTTAAAAGGTGATTCTGACGAGGAATACATATTCTTTTACATACCTGCCACGCCCTCTGGTTTTTGAGGTGCTTACGTTCTTTTTGCGGTCACGAAAAAACATATGTGGCTCTTACGACGTAATTGAAAGTGCGATATCTTTGTTGATACAAAAAATTCAGTTTTCATACTAAGCATATAGATGTGAATGACATTTTAGAACATATTTGCATCAAAAAAAAAAAATTTCGGAAAAATGTCGCATACGCTACTGTTGCGGTTAAGGCTCGATATGATTATAAAAAACAAAAGAAATTAATTTTATTTGGTGAAAAATTTAGGTTATACAAAAATAAATAAAACATGCAAGTTAAATTAAAAACTTCCGTTATCAAACTTAAATTATTGTTACAAAATTAATAAAATTTTATACAAAAAAATCTGTAATTTTAGATTGTTTAAATTTTAATGAAGTTTTTAAAGCCATTTCTGCAATTTTGTCAAACAAAAAAATTGCACTCCAATTCATTGTCCAAACCACATGTTGTTAGAACTTTTTTTTTTGTGACTAAATCCTACATAATTTGCATGTAATTTTGCTGTTAATTACCAAAACTAGATGGCATATAGGCTAAATGTGACTTTTCGCTAATCGATTATATCGTTAACAAAGGCATAATGTGGACTATATGCGGTGTGGACAATAACCGAAAACTACTGTACCTTGATCCAAGAAGAGATTTTATGTATCGCACGACTTATTTCGAGCATATTTGAGATCATAATAAAGTAACAAACGTATCCAGCCGATATTTTGCATAAAAAGCGACCTCTAAAGGATCTTCAAAAGTTTAAATAATTCTCAGCTCACTTTTTTGACACCCTCTTTCAGATTTTTGAAGGTAATCGTGAAATCTCCAAAAATCGTTTATTTCCTTTACGTTTATATGAAACATGTGGGGTTTCAACAAACATCTAATAGTCCAAAGGTTACCAAACAGGAATGAAATTCCTGACCAATATAACTATCATTTTAAATTTAGCATGCAAGCAATTTCTCGAAGAAAATAATGTTACAGAGCAATTCTTTTCATAACCTACACACCAGGTATTACAATAGAGGGATCTTCTTCTCGACATACAGTGAATCAAAAAATTATAGGAAGAGCGTTATTTTCAAAATTTATATACAGTGTGCGGCAAAATAAAGTAAACACTGAAAATAACGCTCTTCCTATAATTTGATAATTTAAAAAAAAAAATAAACAGATATTAATATAATTACAAAAACTAGCTTTATATTACAGTTTAATTTTTGATTTGTTTTCCTTAAGCCTTAAACACCCAATTCAGTCATCTAGGAATAGAATCGATCAGATTTTTCGTAATATCAGAAGAGATTTCGCCTTATTATTCCCTAAGCACCTGTTTTAGATTTTTCTTAATAGAAATTGTGCTGTCTCTGATTTTCCTGTCAACATTTTTCTTCAAATGTTCTCTAGGGTTACGATCTTGAGATTATAGGGGTGACCAAGGCTCTAAGGAGTGTGGTGTAGCAGGGTTCGAACATATCCGATATTTATTTTAAATATCAAAATATCGGATATTTATGATATATATCCGATATATATCAAAATTTTGATATATATCCACTTTGTATGAAAGCCATATTATTATTATATTGTATTATTTATGTATACTAAATATTTAGGTACTTAAAGTCAGACAAATAAAACCAAAACACAAAATCTTCTTCTAGATCAGTCAAAATCAAATCCTTTCTTAAAAATAACACAGTCCCTCATGGGTTTTCCTCTCTGAATTTTAAAAAGCGATTTCTTTAGATTTTAGTGTGCTGATTATGAGAAAAATAGTGAAAAAATGCCAGCACGTCACAATTTTCAGTAATTTAAGTTTTACTTAAGTGCCTTTTTTGTATATACAAGACTACCACGCCTATACTACTGAACGTATCAAAACCATATTTGCACGAAATGTTTTTTTGGTGCTCCAAAACATTTATAAGATTTGTCTTGATAATGAGGGTAATTGAATGAAAGTACGGTGCGCTCGGTATACAAAGAAATCATACCAAAAACAAAAAACGCATATCTACTTAATTTACCTGCATTATGAAACATCATACCTGGAAGAATATTATGCATAGCAACTATCTTGATCGTACGGGGAGCACCAAAGAAATATATGGTGCAAGAATGGTTTAAATATGTTGAGTATTTTAGGCGTGATATTGAAGAGTATATAAATAAGCCTTAACGATTGAATAAATAAGTTCTCAAATGCTGCACAGACGAACAAGATGGAAATAAACCAAGTTCAGATTCGTGATTAGGAGGTCCCAAACCATTATAATTGGCTTCAAACATCAAGAGAGGTAAAAAGTGTCGAATTTGCAGGCCTATGTAATAGAATAAACACAAAAAAAAAACTTACTCTTTCGTAACGAAATTTTTCTGACACGACTGGCACCATTAATACCGGCAGAATTGTTGTCATTTATGGATTAGAACTTACTATTAGGGAGTATGTTTTAACTCTACTCCAACGCCATCTACATTTGGGAAGTAAAAATACAGCAACAAACGCCAAAAATTACTTAATAGTTGGGGGATTCCTTTAAACTCGTAAAAGCCTCGAAAACCTCGTAAACTCGTAAAAGTTGTCAAAATCAACACACTATTTGACAGTTTTACGAGTTTACGAGGTTTTCGAGGCTTTTACACGTTTTCAGGAATCGCCTTAATATAAAATTTTTAAAATAATTTTGTATTGATATATATCATAAAAAATCATTTGATATGGATCGGATATATATCGGATATATATCATGATATATATATCCTTCGAACGCTGTGGTGTAGTAACCATTCCTTGATAATTTTTTACTTTTGCTTTATATTTTTGTCCTGTTGGAATTTTCAGTTACTTGATAAGCCCGATGGCTTTACATTATCGTCAATATTGTTTTTTAGAATATTCAAATAACCTATTTTATTATTTCAAGAATCAAAATGAACAAGATTACCGACACCGGTGTCGTCATATAGCCCCTTACCATAACCGATCCTCTCATCCTTGTTTAAGAGTATTTATAACACATGCTTTACTTAAGGCTTAGTTTTCAGATCGCCATATTTTTGGTGAATTTTTCGCACCAAAAATTTTGAATATGCTTTCCTTAGTGAATAAACTTTTACTCCGCGGGTAAGGGGTTAGAATATGCCCGAGGTAAACATGCCTGTCGTAAGAGGCGACTTAAAGCGGGTGACCAGCCAGGGTGTGGAAGAGCGTAGCGTTGGACAGCGTTGCGCCTTGAAAGAAAACCCACAATGCCCGTAACTGGCACTGACAAGGCGAGTCGATGCCGCCTTCAAATAAGCACCTTGTCAAAATCCTGAAGCGTCTGACCCAGAGTGGGCGGCTCCCAGGTCAGCGTCTGTTGCAGATTGGGCGCCTGTAATTGAGAGTGAATTTGGCCACTGTATTTGCAGCGCTTGCCGAATCCAGCCTTAAGCTTATAACTTAATGAGTGGGGCGTTGCCGAGAAGATTATACTAATCGATGGAAAATATCTCTCCAAGTGGTACCCACCAGAATGTGGTTAATCCACCTGCCTCGGAAGCATGCACATCGGATTTAGAGGTGCAAGAAACATAATTAGGAATGATTCTCCTATATCGGAAATAATTTGGTTCGTCAAAATTTTAAAATCCTTTCGATGAAAACTCGAACACGCATCGGCTCTTGGAATATCCAAACTCTTAACGATACAGGCCAAATACATCAAGCCGTAAGAGAATTCCACAAATTTAACCTCGAAATATTGGAACTAAGCGAGTGTAGATGGAACGGTGACGGCGAAGAGTTTCTATACTCCGGTAGAGCACAAAATGACATCCACAGGGATGGAGTTGGATTTTTGTTAAGAGACGAAATTCCTCAAGCGGATCGCTTTTTTCCCAACATGCGAATTTTAAAGCCAAAATCGGTGGGCACGTTCTCCTCACGGATATGTAACCAGCCTAATACTTTGTTTTAAAAAAAAAATTGTTTTTGTAAAAGTTACAAGCCATTGAAGTTTGTAATAGCTCTACATTAAAACTTCAATATCTTTTGATTGCGTGGATGAAATTTGATTCAGAAAACGCAAGAATTTTGTAAAATGATTGTTCTTTAATAAACAAAATATAGTATTGCAAAAAAAATATTATGTTGTTGTAAATTTACAAGAAACTATAAATAAATGGATAATTAATGCACATCTCAATGCTCTTGATGATTTACAGCTAAAATATTTTGAACTGCTTACTTTAGTGGTATTATTTCCGAAAAAAAAAATGTGTAGTTGCTGGAAGTTTTCAATTTATTGCAAGTTTTCTAACTACCTATCAAAAATTTCCATACAAATTTTCTAATATTTTTATCACAAGTTTTTAATTAAAAAAAAATTTCGACTTTGATATTAAGAAAAATTTATGGAAAAATAATGTGAAATTTGTATAGAAATTTTTGAAAGGTAGTTAGGAAACTTGCAATAAATTGAAAACTGCCAGCAAATACAAATTTTTTTTTTCGGAAATAATACCACTAAAGTCAACAGTTCAAATTATTTTAGCTGTGTATCATCAAGAGCATTGAGATGTGCATTAATTATCCATTTATTTATAGTTTCTTGTAAATTTACAACAACATAATATTTTTTTTGCAATAATATATTTTGTTTATTAAGTACAAGCATTTAACAAAATTTTCGCGTTTTCTGAATCAAATTTGGGCCTTATCGTAAATAAATATTCTAGAGAATTTATTCACTAACTCCCTGGTTTGCAATCGCAAAAAAAATTTCGTGGAAAGGGAAAATTCACTGGAAAAATTATGTAATCGGCAATAAGTTGGTAGCGAGTTTTTGCACTTTTATTTGTTAAATTTGCTCCTCAACTTTTTGCTAGGGAGTACTAATGTATAAATGAATAATTATAAATAACGTTTGACAGATTAAAAACTTTAGTACAACAATTTTAGAGATTATTGAAATAGCTTTCATATGGCACTAAAGTTTTAAATATCCATCCAAGCGTTTCCAACTTATACTGGTTCTGCTAAAACTACTTTTCACTTAAATTTTTATTTTTTTTTTTAACTTTTTGATGCAAACTTTTGATTTTTTTCAAATCCACAAAAATGATTAAAAATATATTTTTTACTTTAAAAAGCAAAGCATTAATTTAAATTTCACTTTTGCACTTTTTCTTCTTTTGCAATTGCTGTTTCTTGTTTATCTTTTTTTTTTTTAAGTCAGCTGTCAAAATCCAGTGGAAAATGGAAAAAAATGTCAACGATTTATGGAAAAAAGCGTTGCCACGTGTTTTTTTTTTTTTTGTGCAAAATGTCTACGAAATTGGAGAAAATCAGCGTTCAGACTGGTGTTTGCGCAAAATGTCAAAGATATGGGAAAGACACAGCGTTGCCAGATGTTGTTTTTGTGTAAAATGTCAACGCTCTTAGAAAAACGCAGCGTTGCAAACTTGTTATTTCTGAAAATGTCAACGATATTAAAATAAAAAAAGTATCCCTGCAGGAAGGGGAGTTTCCATTAATGATATATTCACTACTTCCACTGCTCCTTCCCCGGGAGGGAGAGAATGGGACTCCCTTCCGATTTACGATAAGGCCCATTGAAGTTTTAATGTAGAGCTATTACAAACTTCAATAGCTTGTAACTTTAACAAAAACAATTTTTTTTTTCAAAACAAAGTTTAAGACTGGGTACATATCCCTTAGGAGAACGTGTCCACCGACTTTGGCTTTAAAATTCGCATGTTTGGGAAAAAAGCAATCCGCTTGAGGAATTTTGTCTCTAAGTAAAAATGCAGTAAAGGCAGTGATGGAATGGAAACCTGTAAACGAAAGGCTCATTTGGTGCAGATTTCGAACCCCCGCTAGAAATATTACCATCTTCCAAGCATACGCGCCCACCGAATTGGCAGGGAAAGAAACCAAGGATGAATTCTACAGTCAGCTCGCTGCAGTGATTAACAGTGCTCACAAGAACGACATCATAATGGTTATGGGTGATTTGAATGCCAAAGTAGGTTCAGAAAACCTTAACCTTGAGCACGTGATTGGAAGACATGGTTTGGTGACGAGAAACGACAATGGATAGCTTCTCATTGATGCCTGCAATACAGCCGGTCTTGTCGTTGGAGGTACGTTTTTCCTACACAGAACATGCCATAAAGCTACTTCTGTGTCTCCAGACAACATTACTGAAAACCAAATGGACTTCAACTTCTGCATTAGCAGAAAATAGAGAAGGAGTCTTCTGGACATACGAGTAAAGAGGGCCGCTGACATAGGCTTCGATCACCATCTACTCGTCGCGGTCATTCGACTAGAACTTGCTGCTATTAAACGTCCCAGTGAATAATCTGTAGCAAAAAAATTTGACGTGGTTAAGCTAAAAAATGAAGAGATCCTCAGGTCTTTCGTTAAAGAACTTAAAACAGCCCTGATCGATTGTGATGAAACATCATGGAGTGCCGCTAAGGCTGCTTTCTTAAACTCCTGTGAAAAAAATACTTTGGTTCCAACCCTCGAATAAGAAACACTGGATGAGCGAGGAAACGTGATGTCTTGTTGAAAAAAGAAGAAGCGCGTAAAACCTGAGAGATGACACTAAAACTAGACCACAAAAGGACGACGTCGAAAAGGTCTTTAACTTTCTCAATAAAGAAGTCAGGCTTTCGTGCAGACAAGAAAAAAGAAGAATGTATAACGACCTCATGAGCGAAGCCGAAAGCGCTACTAATGCTCAAAATCTGAGGCAGCTTTAAGATATCACCCGCAGACTATCTCGCAGAAAACATCAATCGAATCGCCCTATGAAAGACAAAAACGGAAATTTCCTTACATCCGCGGACGACCAACTAAGGAAATGGAAAGAGTATTTTTGTGACATACTGTATTCCACATCTACCACATTCCCCCAACTAGAATCACCAACTACAACTGCCGCAGTGACTGGCAGTAGTAGCCGAATACAAACACATACGCCTACAATCGATGAAATAGTGAAAGCTATTCAAAGCATGAAAAACAACAAGGCCGCCGGTATAGATCAAATAACAGCTGAACTGCTTAAAGCATGCCCCATTATAGCAACTCAGATTCTTCATCTTCTGATTTCAGAATCTGGAGCGAAGAGCGTTTGCCAGAAGATTGGCTACATGGTATGCTAGGCAAATTGCCGAAAAAAGGTGACCTAAGCGAGTGCCGAAATTTTAGAGGAATAACTCTGCTCTTAGTACCATCAAAAGTACTGACAAAAGTGATTCTAAACAGGGTAAGCGAAAAACTTGATTCGGCCATCCGAAGGCAACTAGCAGGATTCCGGCAAAACCGATCATGCGTGGATCAAATCAATACCCTTAAAATAATTGCCGAACCATCATGTGAGTGGCGTGCTGCGCTTCAACTTGTCTTCGTAGACTACAGCACTGCCTACGACAGTGTCTCCCGAGAAAACATTTGGGTTTCACTGCAGCGAAGAGATATTGCCGCAAAGGCCATAAACTTAGTACGTACACAATATGAAGGCTTTAAATGCAGTGTGTTATACAACGGGGTGTTGTCACCGACATTCACTACTAATTCAGGCGTACGGCAGGGGTGTTTACTATCACCATCTCTCTTCCTTATCGTTCTTGACGATATCCCAGATAAAGCTCTTAATAAGGCCAAAAGGGGTATCCAATGGAACTTTACCGAACATCTAGAAGATCTCGACTACGCTGACGACATTTACTTTCTATCGTCCAAACACTCAGATATGTAGACCTTGTCTTGGAATCGCAAAAGGCCTGCCTACAAATCAACGCATCCAAGACTAAAAGCATGAAACTGAACGCAAACAGAAATGACATCACGTTTAAAGCTGGTAGTGATGACATCGAAAACGTCGACAGCTTCACGTTTTTAGGCAGCACTATCTCCATGGATGGTGAAGCAAAAGAGGATATCAACTCAAGAATAGCAAAAGCAAAAGGCGCATTTGGTACTCGGTCTTGGTCTTGAAAAAATTTTCAGAGATATTGAGTATTCAAAACCATATTTTTCCAAAGCAGTTGGATTTTTAAGATGCCAAAATTCAAATCGAGAGATGATTTTGTCTTCAAAACGGGCGTGAAACAACTTTTAACTATAAATTAGCAATACTGAAAAGCAGTCTTGGTCTTGACAATTATCGTGAGCAAGACCAAGACCATAGCAGTCTTGGTCTTGCAAAAATATCAGCATCTTGGTCTTGGTCTCGCAAAATTAGCTCGACTAAGTAAGAACAAGACGCAAGACCAAGACTAATTTTGCTCAACACTAATCTGAACCCAGAATTGCTCTATCACTGCAGAATTTCATGATACTCGTATCTTAATCTTAATGTTCAAAAAAGACGGTATGTTGCTCTCTTTAAGGTTAGATAAATGTTTATGTTCAACATAAGCCGTGCGTGTCTTGTATAATTCCGTTTTCGCTACCAGCCGCACAGCGCTGCTGTCGTTAACTTGCTGTATCTACAGCAACAATAAACATGCGCGAACTCAAATTCCCCATTTTTTTTATAGAACTCAAAATAGAATGTCAGCGAACTCTAATAGTGAATTATAAATTAAACTTTAAACACATTTAAATCATCCTAAAATTATAAACAAACACTACATATAAACATCCGAAGAAATCACAGAACAACAGTGAATACTTGGAATATCAAGAACAACCACAACAGCGAAGACGACAAATTTACGTTGACACGCAGTGGACAACATCATCAAATTCAACACAGAATCGACTCGGATTGTACTTTTCTATTAGGAAAAACGCTGAAATTTTACCTTTTTCTTTATTTTTATATAAGACAACCACAAAACTCAATTTAATACTTTTTAATTATATCAATTTATAAATTTGAACAATACCGTGAACTCTATTCAATTAAATCACAAATAAATAAACACCTTAAGCTGAGTTCACACATTTAAAATCAATCTTTATTTGTTTCCTTTAATTCCAGTACCAACTGCTTTAAAAGCGTTGGAGAAACACTTAATAAAACACAACTTACCATTGGAAAAGATTAGGGTTTTTATGAAAACTGCCAATTGTTGTATGAAACAAAACTTTTTTCAGTTTCGCAACGAATATTTTAAAATAGAGTAAGGAACAAGTATGGGCAATTTGGCGGAATTTGAGATGAATTTGCTGCAATCTGAAAAGCTACCAAGAATTTGGTTACGTTATGTCGACGATGTTTACGCAATTGTCAAACGAACTCAAGTGGATTCACTGCTTAATATTTTAAATGAGCAATTTCAAACAATAAATTTCACGAAAGAAGAAGAAGCAAACGGGAAAATTGCCTTTTTGGATCTTATGCTCTCTAGAGTTGGAGAAAAAATAGACATAGCAGTTCACTACAAAGAAACGAGTACATTAAGGTACATAACTGCAGATTCCCATACACCAATACAGCATAAATTGGCGGTTTTTCATTCGTTTGTCCATAGACTTTTGAAACTTCCACTTTCTATTTCGAATTTCAAGAAAGAATATAATCATATAAAAATGATTGCAATAAAAAATGGATATAACGTCAATTTAATTGATAAAATGATTCAGCAACATTCAAGGAAAATTTCAAGGTCAAACAGAACAACGTTATACTCGCAAAATCATTTAGCAAATGACAATAGTTCGTTGAAACGGGTTTGCTTATCTTTCATTCCGGAAGTGACAAACAAATTAAAATCTATTTTCAAAAAGTATAACATGGAGTTGGTTTTTTCAAGCGCTAATAAAGTGAAGCAATTACTGGGTTCCACCAAAGATGAAACTCCTTTGTTACAAAAGTCCGGAATATATGTGCTTAAGTGTGGTGACTGTGACCAGAAATACTATGGTCAAACTCGACGTGGCATTGGGAAACGTTATAAAGAACACGAGGGATGTATTCATAAAAATCAACCAAAGAAATCGGCGTTTGCGAACCACGTTCTTCATAATTCTCATTTTAATTTTTCAATTAATGACATGAAATTGAAAAAACAAATAAACAAACTTGACGCCTATGAAAGCATTTATGTTCAAAAAGACACGCATTTCATGAACCTTGATAAAGGAAATATAACATCAGATCTATTTAATTGTATTTAAATTTATGTTTATATAACAGTATATTTGATTTTATCAAAAAATTTGTGTAACCCTTAGTAATTCAGACTTTAACTTTGTAGCACTGGACTATAATGGTACAAATTAATTGTTAGGTACTCTATTTTTTAAAGTTACTTTTGGTGCACAGTTCACGGTGGTTTTTAAAAAATTTCAACTTTTTGAAATACCACCCGCGATTTTTTTCGGGGATAGTGTTGGGGGACCCTTCTAGTATCAGAATCCAGGAACCGCGAAATCGAACGTCCAGCCGTTTTTTTTTTTTTCGACATTTTAGTTTTTTTAACGATTTTTGAGAATGTCTCGGATTTATATACATATTATGTACACATATATGTGTATGTACGTACATATATATACTTGTGTATGTATATATGTGTAATATATATATATAAAAGGAATCGTTTCCGCACCATTTTTTTTTAAAAAAAATCTGTTTTTTCGTATATAAAAAAACACAAACAAAAACCGGATACAGCAATAGTCACTCCAGATGTGATTTTTGATGCTTAATCCGAATCCGGTCTTAGAATTGCTGTTTTATTTCTGGACTTTGAGATATCCTTACATATATGTATGTATAAAGGACACCACTTTTTTTCCTATTTTTGAAGTTATATAACAAGATAAGATAATATTATGCCGTAAAATCTGGTATGACAGTTAATAGCCCTAGTTTTTTTCTTGAAAACTCAATCAAACCGATAACGATATCTTTTTTTTTGTCGGAGATATCTTTACCTAAAAAGTTAAAAAAGTGCAAAAACACAATTTTTGGCTATATTGGATGTTATATGCAGGACACACAAAATTCTTCTGTGAATTTCTATTACCAGAAGCATTTAGTACTTTCTTTTGGCTTTCAATTGAGCTATTAAATGTTCATCTGCAATATTCCTCTACAAAGTTATGACCATTTAAAAATGTTGCAGCAATACGTATATAAGAAATACTCGTACACTATATTTTAGTGGCACCCCTGTGAGTTTGCACTTCATAATGTAATTTTTAAATGGTCATAACTTTGTAGAGAAATATTGCAGATGAACATTTAATAGCTCAATTGAAAGCCAAAAGAAAGTACTAAATGCTTCTGGTAATAGAAATTCACAGAAGAATTTTGTGTGTCCTGGATATAACATCCAATATAGCCAAAAATCGTGTTTTTGCACTTTTTTAACTTTTTAGGTAAAGATATCTCCGACAAAAAAAAAGATATCGTTATCGGTTTGATTGAGTTTTCAAGAAAAAAACTAGGGCTATTAACTGTCATACCAGATTTTACGGCGTAATATTATCTTATCTTGTTATATAACTTCAAAAATAGGAAAAAAAGTGGTGTCCTTTATACATATATGTAAGGATATCTCAAAGTCCGGAAATAAAACAGCAATTCTAAGACCGGATTCCGATTAAGCATCAAAAATCACATCTGGAGTGACTATTGCTGTATCCGGTTTTTGTTTGTGTTTTTTTATATACGAAAAAACAGATTTTTTTTTAAAAAAAATGGTGCGGAAACGATTCCTTTTATATGTATGTATGTATGTATGTATATATATATTAGGGATTTCAGTCCCGGGATTCCGGGATCCCGGGATCCCGGGATTCGAGCCTTTTTGCAGTCCCGAAAATCCCGGGATTAGTGCTACCAATCCCGGGATTTCTTTTGTAAGTTTTTTAGGTTAGAAAAATTGTTAGAATGTTCCAAAAATCACCAACAAAAAGCGAAGTCTTACAACATTATGTTAAAATTGAACATAATAAAGAGCTGAAGTTAATCTTAGATTGCAAAATGAGATGGAGTAGTCTTTTAGATATGCTGCAGCATTTATTATGCTTGAGAGTAGCATAAAAACAGCTTGTATTGACTTAAAGGTTTCTTCGATCCACTGTAGCGAACTTAAAATTATTGAACAATTAGCTCGAACTCTTCAACCAATCAAAATCACTATTGATATTATAAAGAAAGATAAATCTGCTTTGAGTAATATCATTTTTGCTAAAAGGCACTTCAGACTAGTTCTCTTATGTTTTTCTGTATGATTTTTTCTCTGACTGTCAATTTTTTATTGTTTTTAATTTATATTGTTGAAATTGTTTTAATTTTTTATTTTTCAAACAACATTTAAAAATTTGAAAACACCTATGACTTCTATTTTCAAATAGACTCAAATATAATGCCAAAATAACTCATACTAGTTTTCTTCTGATAAATCATTTGTGTAATAAACTTACATTCCCACTATCAGAGTTGAAAGAAATTGATATATTTTGTAATGTGGTGATAGGGGTTATTTCCTCCAGAAAACATTCGATTATCTTTCTTCAATTCAACCAACAAGTGTTGAATCAGAAAGATGCTTTTCGTGTGCGGGTTATATACGTAATAAATTTAGATCTAAATTGGATGATAAAATAATAAATGCTTTAATTTTCCAAAAATCATATTTTAATAATAAGTAATAAAACTGATTAAAACAAAAGTTAATTCTTCCAAGTCCAACACTTGTTAAAACTTTGATCTCACTATTTTATATAATTAAATATGTATGATATTTTATATATCAATACCTTAGAGCGCTATAGTCCTATCTCCACTTTTTGCGATTTTTGCAGATATGGTATCCTTGTGGGCTTCTTTACCGAGTGGAATTCTGTGGGATGTCAAAATACCACTAAAACACCGAAATATTCGAGAATTAAGAAAAATCGTATCTCCAAACTGTAATTTTTTGAAGAGCGCCACTGTGCTATCTCCTCTGAATATTTAAATAAGTCACATTTTTAAGAAAATTTTTCCATTTTTTTCGTCTTTTCTACACGTTTCATGACATTTTACATCTTTTTAGTGGAAACATTTTCTTTTTCACCCAAAGGTCAGAACCAGAAATTTTTGAAACTTTCTTGTTCTTTCCATGATACGAAAAAAAATAATTTTTCATGTCTCTGAAATCATTTAAAGGATATGGATGAGATGTGGTATGTGTATTAAGAGTCACGGGACAAATAGTGTCTAAGGGAAAAATGGGCGGTCCCACGTGCTTAAAAAAGTATCATACCTCTGAAACTATCTAATGCTCTGAAACTATCTAGATGAGTTTTGGTGCGCATATAAATTGCATCGGAGCAATTTACATTCATTGGTTTAATTGGAAATGCTCTGCCCTCCGTACAAAAGAAGCTATCGCAACGCACACCGGGAAATGCTGGTCGCTCATAAAATTTACTAAATGTGTAGTTTATTTGAATAGTAGTGCAATTCCATATAATTCGTTAAATTGATTTTGTTAAAAATTAATAAAAGAATTTTTTAACATAAAATTATGTTAAAATATACTAAGGTAAAATTATTGCATGTATAGTTTTTTCAAAATCGCAGCCAATTCTAAATAACCACTGTTTGAAGTATTCTTTTTGCATTTCCCAATAATTGAAAAAATTGAGATAGGACTATAGCGCTCTAAGGTATCGATATGTATTTAACTAAGCATATAATGCTGCAATGTACCTTTATGCTTTTTTTTTAAGCAAATAAGTATTTATGAATTTTTGTTTTTAAAAAAAGGCGTGAATTAATAATAAAATGTACCTGCTTTAAGAAATTGTTCTTTAATATTTTTGACACTTTTTAAATAAAATATCTTTGTAGGGGTGTAGTAGGGGTATATAAGACAAAATATTAGGAATTTTTAATACTGAATTCTGTCTATTTAGGAAGAAAAAAAAAAATTCATACGAATCCCGAAAAATCCCGGGATCCCGGGATTCAAATTTTCTCGATCCCGAAATCCCGGGATCGCAAAAAGTCAAAAAATTGGAATCCCTAATATATATACATATATATATATTACACATATATACATACACAAGTATATATATGTCATACATACACATATATGTGTACATAATATGTATATAAATCCGAGACATTCTCAAAAATCGTTAAAAAAACTAAAATGTCGAAAAAAAAAAACGGCTGGACGTTTGATTTCGCGGTTCCTGGATTCTGATACTAGAAGGGTCCCCCAACACTATCCCCGAAAAAAATCGCGGGTGGTATTTCAAAAAGTTGAAATTTTTTAAAAACCACCGTGAGTTATTAAACAATTTTGTTCTCCCTTGTTATTATTATTCTGATCTCAATTGTTGGTCTCACACATTTACGATATGATTATATTGGTATTTAGTTAATGTTTCTCAATTTTGTTAAAAATATTGTGGTGCACAGTTATAAAACTTTATTTTTCTCTTTCTAATGAGATTATGTTTGTGTCCATTATTTATGTATGGCAAGTCTTACACTGTTTATTTTATTGTATTTAAAATATTTTCATTCGTGTTGCTGAAGATGGGTTGTCAACATCCCGAAATGCATCCAATTTGTTAAAATTTAATTTAAATAAAGATTGATTTTAAATGTGTGAACTCAACTTAAGTTGTTTATTTATTTGCGATTTAAATTTAAATTGTAGTTTATTAAAAGTTACATGCATTTATCTTTTCAAGGAATCTTAGACTTCTGAAATCGGTGGAAAAAGCAAGCCATGCGGAACATCAAACCCATAAAAGTATGGAAAAATTTTAAAATCACAAAAAATTTAATGATCATAAAAAATTTTAAAATCATAGAATATTAATTTTGTCCCTTTCCTTCTTGTATTAATGAGCCTTAATCTACCTCTCTCTTCACACAGAAAAATTCCGAATTCGGTACATTTTTGTTTTTTTCTTAATATTTACTATTTGCGACCACAAAACTCAATCTTAACAATCTTTCATCAAAAACTGCATACAATAATCACATTTTCAATGAGCTCAAAAAATCTAAAATCAGTGGAAATAGCTGGCAGTTCTATACCAACGAAACTCTTAAAAGTAAGGAATGCAATGAGTTGATGCGTATTTTGTTGACATTTTAAGTAACCACTCGTTGATTACTTCAAATGTGTAAATTTGAATGTCATTATGCTACTTCACGTATTTGTACCAAACCATACGAAGAGATGCAATCGTTAACCTATAATTTCAGTCGAAGTAAAGAATTGACTCAAAATATAGAGCAGGAGCTTCGTGGTCTTGTGAGTACCGAAAACTGAGCTCATATTCTTATTTTTGAGCTCATTGAAAAAGTGATTGTATAGTATGCAGCATTTGATAAAAGATTGTTAAGATTGAGTTTTGCGGTCACAAACCGTAAATATTAAGAAAAAACAGAAATGTACCGATTTTGGAATTTTTCTGTGTGAAGAATCATTTAAAAAATAGATTTGAAAGGTAGATTAAGGCTCATTATGTAGAATACATATATTTAGTATAAGAAGGAAAGGGGCCAAAATAGTATTCTATCATTTTTTATAAAATTTCTTATGATCATTAAATTTTTTCTGTACTTTTAAGGGGACATTCGCCTTCGTAATTGAAAAGAAAAAAACACTTTTTAAAAATTTTATTACGAAAAAACTATTATATTTATTGACAAAATTTCTTTTGGACATTGTTAAATATTGTCCAAAAAATATGAAAATTTTTATTTTTTTTATTTTTAGTTTCCCTTGGCTGCTGTAGAAGGCGTCATCCAAAAGTTACTTTTCAAACTGGTAGGACATTTTTCTCCGAATCTACTCGACTGATTTTAAAAAACCAAAGAGTATTCGATTACTCATAAAAAATATTAAACAATAAACGTCTGAAAGTTTTAAAAAATGCCCCCCCCCCCTTTTATTTTTACGGGGCATTTTTTGAGGGTAAGTCCCTCAATTTTTTCGCATTTTTCATACAAAAACTTCAAAATATAAAAAAGTATGAATTTTAGAGGCTTAACTATACAATAAGCCTCTAAAATTGAGCCTCAAGAATAAAATCCATTTTGACTTCTTCAAAAATCTGTTACAGATCTACATCACACGGTGCTCTTGAACAGTCGATAGGTTTTTTGGCTATGTGGAGAAAATCTGTGAATGGGGTTTCATTTGTATTAGTTTAGTGGGCTGGAAAATGCAAACCCTTAAATCGTAGCTGATCATCCCCGCGAAATATCGCAAAAATACATATCCCATATAAAAGAAATAAAAAATCGGAAAAAAAACGCAACAAACATATATAAAAATAGTAATATTTAATGTATTTTGCAATGCTGAATCTGAATACGGCCTTAAAATTGCTATATCTCATACGGTTTTTGAGATATCTTAGCCTAAACAAGGAAAAAAGACCGTTTTTGCTATATGTTGAAGCTGTATAATTAGAATAGAAAACATTCATACGCAAAATTCAATACATTATCTGAAAGCTCCAATCGTTTTCTTTGAAACCGCATTTAAATTATGTCAATAGCTTAATTTCTCTCTGAAATATCGTAGACTGAAATAATGACAAAACACGTTTTTTGCACTTTTTTAACTTTTTAGGTAAGGATATCTCCGAGAAAAATAAAGATATCGACATTATTTGAATTAGGTTTAGAAGATTGATTAAAGCGTTCTATTTCTGCATCAGAATTTACGGATATACGTCCTGTTATATAGCTCCAAAACACAACAATAAAACTTAGCATCGGCTTTTTTTCCTTGTTTAGGCTAAGATATCTCAAAAACCGTATAATATACAGCAATTCTAAGGCCGAACTCGGATTCAGCATTGCAAAATACATTCAAAATATCTATTTTTATATTTGTTTGTTGCGTTTTTTTTTCTGAATTTTTTTTATTTTATATGGGATATGTATTTTTGAGATATTTCGCGGGGATGATCAGCTACGATTTCGGGGTTTGCATTTTTCAGACCACTAAACTAATACAAATGAAACCCCATTCACAGATTTTCTCCACATATTCAAAAAACCTATCGACTGTTCAAGAGCACCGTGATCATGTCCTACCGTTTAAAAAGTAGCTTTTGGATGACGCCCTCTACAGCAGTCAAGAGAAACTAAAAATAAAAAAATAAAAAATTTTCATATATTTTAAAAAGTGTGAAACAAATTTCAATTACAAAAACGAATGTCCCCTTAAGGGTTTGATGTCGCATGTCGTGCTTTTCCCACCGATTTCAGACGTTTTGGATCCCTTGGAAAGATAAATGTATGTACTTTATGATAAAAAACCCGGGTAATAAATTGAGTTTTGTGGTTTTTTACAAAAAAATATGTAAAAAAACGATAGTTAGAAGAAATATTTTAGAATTAGAGAATAGACTTTAATTGTCGTTTCTTTATTTTTATAGGTAAGAATTTTTGTAAATAGTCTGTAGGTAAATAAGAAATAAAATGCTCCTCTTTATTTTTACAGAGCAACAAATTTCAGTCTATTTCCTTATAAATATAGAAAAAAGGTCAGAAAAAGAAGCTCGGGATGTCATATCAAATAATTTTATACTTATTTTTAGCCCCAACCACATGTTTGTCCGTGCGAAAAGTTAAGCTGTCCCAAAATCGGCCATTTTTGGCCACTCTAATGTATATCAGCACCTATAGACAGCACAAATAGCACTATAACTTATTTCAAGAATATCAAAATCGTGGATAAAGACAAAGTGAACAATTACACAATTGAGGAATGGCCGTACGAAAGGTAGCATCAATTCGAGTCAAAACTAATGTCATACATATTACAATATGTGCCGTAATAATCGGTTATTTTACCGATATAATTTTTTCAACATAATGGCATCAGTTCCACGCTATCATGTAAGCTTTTCGTGAAAACAAAAAACAATTTTCATAATTTCTAACAAAATGTTAACCCCTTCATATTATGATACTACTTTTGCCTCGTACTGGTACTCACCACCTTTTGTACGTCCACTCCTCAATTGTTTAACACACCCTATACATTGTACATTGTACTTACGATTAAAAGTTTAAAACTTTATTAAATAAAGCAATGGCGTATAGGTGCGTGAAAACATTATTACGAAACAAAACATGATTATTGATATATATATGTAGATACTTAAATTATATATTAGGTACAAGTACGTTATAAACTTAACAAGAACTCGATTTGGCTTAGGTGATGTTAATTGTTCTCAGAACAATAACATAATCCCTTTAATAAGTGCTACTTATTGCTAATTTTTACATTGTTTGGGAACTGATGTCATCTGAAATTAAAAGAAAAATTAATATTTTTTAACAGAAAAAATTTTTTTTATAAATGGGCCTTATCATGAATTTGTGCACAAACTCTCTGTCGAGAATAAATATATTCCTTTCTCGAGAGGGAGCATTTGCAATCGTGATCCAGCAGGGATACTTTTTTCTTCCAATATTTTTCTATTTGACTTTGACACAGTGACGCCAACTTATGCTTTTCCCAACAAATTTAGCGCTTTTTAAAAATTACGCGAAAAATTGGGTAGTGCTTTTTCTAAATTTCAAACACGCTATAAAAGTCGTTCTTATCGCTAAAACACACAGGAAGAAGTCACAGGTACAACAGATTTTACGACAAAAATTGAAAATGGGACTGTGTTCGGGGTTGATCATAGAAGAAAAGTCTGTTTGAATTAAAACCGTAGCTGATCGTATTAGCGAGATATTGTATTTAGGCTATTCAAATTTTATTATTCATAAGTTATATAATTTAATAATTTACTTAACACTTTCGTCACTAGTTCCTTGTGAACTACAGATTGTATATTTTTCTATTATTAAGGGAATGTCGTCAAGGTTGGGACGGGTTCTGTTTTTGGTCAGTGGTTTTGAAACGGATCGAAAAATTGTTAATTTAAATAAACCAATAAAAAGGTATATTCATCGGCTACAACTTTTTCTTAGAAAGTTATTTGATATCGTGATCAGATCAAAAGTTATAGCCATTTTAATGAAGACAACTTTTTTTGCCGAAAAAAAATTTGCCGTATAAGTTGGGACACTTTCAAGAATCACAAAGTAAGCCAAAAAGTTAAGTTAATCTGCATAATATTATTTTTATTAGAATATTTATTGAAACGTCATGTTTCAAAGAAACAATTTGGGTAAAAATATATAATATTCCGCCTAATATGATTCGCAGTTTGTACAGGTGAAGAAACTGTTCCGCATATTTTATTTTTAAGGTACTTCTTGTGCGAGACACAATATACTATCAACGGATTGGCGTGCGAAGCAACTCTTTTAACCAGCTTTAACAATGCATCGTCATCAATGGTTGCAATGTCCTTAATTTTATCATTCAATTTTTGGGTATACCCCGCCAAACTGAATTTTGGGATTTTATGGGCTTTTCTGGTGGATCGAATGCTTTAGCCAATTTTATTTCCTTGATTTCTGCGACCAATGCATTGAAATCAATTATTCCACGATCGGTTTTTCGGGCGTTAATGAACTTTGCCCAACTCATTTCACATAAATGCGTCACATTCTTCAAAAATTCATTAATAAATGCTTTTTAATTATTATAAATACAATTGCATTCATCAAATATTGTAAAAATATAATTTAAATGGTATCGCAATGCCTTGGAATAAAAAAAAGTTCTGTCCCAACTTATACGACATGAGTGTCCCAACCTTTACAAAGTTGCCATTTCGTGAAAGCCCAATAATAATATATGCCACAACAATACATTTCAATCACTCTTTCGCGCAATGAAAATACACTGAATACAAGACACATTGAACACACTTACACGAAATAATTGGTTTAAGTTCGGCAAAATACGAACATGCTGAAAATATCGAAAATATCTTTTTGATATGACAATTTACTCTTTGTTTGGAATGGATGTAATCAAGATAAGTTCTTCGATCTTTTGCACATGAAACGTTAGGTTATAAACAGACTTTACTTCGACAGTTGAAACATAGGTGTCGCCAGTATTGAAAATTCAAGAAAAACGGCTGTCCCAACTTATACGGCGTCCCAACCTATACGACATTCCCCTATTATTTAAAGTTTTTTGTGTAATTGTTATATTTAAGGTTATAATGGACGTAATGGAAAATAAATAAATGATTTACTACTACTACTTTTTTTTTTCTTGCTTGAGTGTATTTCTTCCGAAATGGTTCAAAGTTTCAAAAAAATTTTTAAAAAATTGAGTATGCAGAAAATTTTCTACATATTTGTGGACTAAAAAATGTAAACCCAAAATTTCTACTTGATTTCGTTCACGAGATATTGAAGATATAATTAATTTTTTGAACTTTTTATTAAAAAAGTGAATTTTTCGTGCTTAAAAAAATAAACATTGAACAGTTGAAGAGATGTGTCCCACAAAAGCTCCTGAGTGCGATTATATAATTCCCAAAATGATAAAGGAACTGCCAAATTCAGCTTTTGTCTTTTTAACCAGACTTTTTAATGCTATAATTCAGTATGGATATTACCCAACAGAGTAGAAAATCTCATTAATAACCATGATTCAAAAACCTGGAAAAGATCGTACATTGCCTTCTTCATATAGACTCATCAGTCTTTTACCATGCGTATCCAAACTGTTTGAAAAACTAATTTTATCAAAAATAATACCTTATGCAACCGAAAAAAATTTATTTCCGGTCCACCAATTCGGTTTCCGAAAATACCACGGAACAATTGAACAGGTTAATAGAATCACAAATGAAATAAGGCTTTCGAACAAAGTGAATACTGTACAGCAGTTTTTCTCGACGTAGCTCAAGCGTTTGATAAAGTACGGCATGAAGGCCTTATCAAAAAAATTAAAGCAGGCGTTTTAGAATTAAACATAACAGTTTTATTTCATCACCTTTTAAAATCAATGCAGGTGTCCCTCAAGGAAGCGTGCTGGGTCCTTTTCTGTACTTACTGTATACCTCTGATTTACCTATTATCGCTGGCACAACCATATCTACTTTCGCAGATGATACTGCAGTTTTAAGTTGTAGTCGTTGTCCCCTAGAAGCGGCACGAAAACTTCAACTTTATTTAAACTCTATCGAAAAGTGATTGCTGCTATGGCGAATAAAAGTAAATGAACAAAAATGCAAGCATGTTACTTTTACCCTTAGGTGAGGTAATTTCCCTGCTATCACATTAAATAACACTTCAATCCCTCAATCTGAAAACGTCACATACCTAGGTATTCATATAACTATTACAACGGACGCATTCCAAAATTTTAAGAACCATTACAGGTATATACTAGGGATGCCAATTTTTGGGCTTTTTGGTGATCCCGGGATTTCGGGATTATGAAATTGCAATCCCGGGATTTTTCGGGATTAGGTATGATTTTTATTTTGACATTAAAAGCACTCTTTTTATTAGTATATAAGAACGTAGTTATTAAAATGTTCAATTCATATTAAACAGTCAATCGTTTTAATTTAAATTTTCATTTTATAAATAAAAATTAACAAGAAAATGTAAAAAACGAACATAAAAATTTAAATTACAAATAATTCATAAACCTTAACTATATTTATATGTAATATATATTAGATATGGGGCATTCTATTGTGACTCATTGGACATTTCGCTATAGGTTATGTCAAACTTTGACTTTGGTCAAAACTGAGTTATTTTAAGCCTTAAGTCTATGAAAACAGTCTCGAAAAATAACTAAAGAACTCTTCTTTAATGTTAATGTTTTCTGTCTTAAATTGTTGTTTGAATAAGTGTGACTCATTGGACATGAAACGGAACGTTCTTTTTCATTTACAAACTTAAGGAAGAATTTTAGTCAACCTACTGCTATTTTATAATTTTTTTTTTTTTATGTTGCAATTGAAGAAGTATGTGATATAGATATCGTTAGTTAGTTAATTTTTGTGGCATTAAAATGGCACTTTTAGTGCTACTTAGGCTTTAGCTTGCATCGCTAAACCGCCACCCGAACCTAACCTAACAATTGAAGCTATTTTGATGAAGAAAACATAACATTTTGAGTTTGTGACTCAACGCGACATTCTGCTCTGACTTGCGGCACAAGAATGAAATCAATGAAATTTTTGTAGTGTATCAAATAATCGAATTTTTGATGTTTTGATGATGTTTATTGTTATAAGCAACGATTCTTATGACAATCTTTGGGCACAAATCAAAGCCGCATAAGCCATGTGGTCATAAATCAAAATTGGACCAATTTGCTTTTTGATCAAAAATCGGTCCAAGCTGCTACTCCTTATTGTCACAGGCATTAAGAGACGATATCATAATGAAAAGTTTTGAAGTAAAAAACCATGTCTCATAAGAAATAAAAATATAAACTGGGCCAAATTGAGATAAATACGCTAGAAAAAGTCCTCTTTAATAATTTTTTAAAACTTCTTTTAGAGATAAGTAAACAATAGACATTTTACATTATGATATTGTTAAAATGGAGGTAATCGGATTTAATTTTTTCTCATTTACTGTTTTGATATGGAATAACCCATATATTTATATACCAGTTACTGGGATCAAAAAATATTTGAGTTCTTTTTTAAATTTGAAAGTGAAATCGCCCCGCGATTGTGTAAAACCTTTATTAAAGCGACCTGCTAAATCCTAGCATTGTAACCTTTTTTGAAACGATATCCTCATTTCTTATATAATGCAGGAAAATTAAGTAAAAGAAGGCTATAGTATCAAATATTGTTGAACAAGCACCGATTTTGATCCGACTTTGCTCATTTTTGTAAGTACGTAATTGAATTTTGAAAAAAATCAACACTTAAGTTTATGCATTTTTTGAAAAAAAAAAAAAATAATTGAAACAATTCTAAACAAAAAAAATAGTCATTTCCGATGTATTTGTCGATTCTGAATACGAATCGTTCTATCAAGTACGGTTTTTGAGATATCGGCCATTCCACGGCAAATTTTTCTATTGTGGAAAAATTAAAACCTGTCATATTACAAATTTTTTTTCATAAACTTATTGGTTATATCCGTAAGTATTTCAAACACTTTTTTTTTTGTCTTTGACAATCGCCTAAGGTAAATTAATTAGCATTTTACTCAGCTAAGTCAAAATATTATTTTTATATGAAAAAATCTCTTATGTTGCACAGTTGCCCATGAAAAAACAAAAGCCGCAAATGTCATTTTCTTTATTAAGTGATATTAATTATTTTGTTATCTATGTCCTCGTTGATAAATTTTATTATATTAATGCAATATTTTCTCAGTCTAACCAAATTCTGGTAGGAACCTGGTTTTTGTCCCGTCCATCCCAAAATAAGCATTTTTTTATCATCATTACTGTAAAAGAGGTTTCTTTAGAATAGGGTTCCGTTATATGTAAGTAAGGATAGCATACAACTCTTTTTTGTCATGATATGATATTAAAGATAGTTACTGCGAGTTTTAGTTATACTACGAAATCTGTCCTGTCCATCCTAAATTATTTATAATTTTGTAACTTTTTAATTATTGCATTTTATTACGTATTCTACGCATTATTCTTAAGTTTTAAACATTTTTCAGCTTTAGAGACCCCCATTGAAATTGTCCGTAGAATATTTTTGTAGAACACATCAACCCATTATGGCTTAGCTGTTGGAAGAAAAACAGTGGTCAAAAAGACCCACAAAAACAGGATATAATGGGTTGAGATGCTAAAGTGAATTGTTTATGGCGAGATTTCGCGGTGTCTTTGGAATAACAAGTTTTATTCGAAATTTCGAAAATACGTTTTCGCATGTATTTTAGCTAAAAAAAATAATTTGTGGTTGATTTTGGGTTCAAGATTTTATTTTTTTATATACTTTGCTTCAAGACAAAAAATTTGAGATATCGTACAACTGACTCCAAGCATTTTTGAGATCGCAATAAAAAAAAAACCTCATCAAGCCGAGGTTTTGCATTAATTGACGTTGCGTGATCTCTAAATGACCTTAAAAAAAATTTTAAAAGTTTCGGCTCACTTATGTTACACCCTCTTTCATATTTTTTGGGTTAAAAGTGGTTTTTCAAAAAAAAAAATTTTTTTTGAATCAGTCTATTGTTGATGCACTTCCCAAAATTGAATCCAAGCAACTAAAATGTTATATTTTTGTAAGCCATAAATTTATACATACATTTTGGTACAATTATTTTTTGTTAAAATTTTGTCCCATCCATCCCGTCCCGTCCATCCCACACAATTTAGTGCATAGTTAATTTGTTAACAATGATCCCAAAAATTTATGAACATTTCTTGAAAATATGAAGCATTGTTAATAAGTATACATTTATTTTGTTAACCATTTTTTAATCATTTCGTAGAAATATCAAACCGAAAATTTGTCCAAAAAGCAATAAATTTTTTGTGTCCCGTCCATCCCAAACCTTCTGAGCAAATTCTTCGGAACACAGGCTTCATTAAAGGCTTATATGTAGACTAATATATTGTTTGTTAATCTGAAAATATTCTCCTTTAAAAGAGAAAACAATATCGTGGTGCATACCTCTAAATCAGCACTTTCTATCATTATATCTCTACGAAATGTCCCGTCCATCCCCGTGGAATGGCCGATATCCTTAACTAAAAGTTAAAAAAACACGATTTTTGTGGTTATATGGAGGATATACGAAATTATTTTACTATTTTCTATTAAATGCAGCACCTAGTAGTAGTATTCGTAGTAGTATCTATTCGTTGTCTTCAAAATGAGCTATGATATGGTCTTAAATGATTTTTCTATAAAAAATTACGATCATTTTGATACGGCATCATGAATTTATATCTTATTTTGAAGACACAAAATAGTGCTATATGAAGCATTCAATAGAAGATAGCAAAATATTTTGTATTGATTTTGTATTTTTAGTCCCGAAAGTCCCGGGATTTGCATGGAGTAATCCCGGGATTTTCGGGACTTAATAAAGGCCGGGATCCCGGGATACCGGGATTGGCATCGCTAGTATATACGGAACGAGCACATACATCGGGACCTATGCATCCCCTTGGTTAAAGACAACAACAAGCAAAATTATGCTGAAAGATTGATGTATCATCCTTATCCATTGGCACGGAGTTTGAAGAATTTAGAAAATTTCTCCAGACTAAAAAGGAAAGATCGCCCTGCTATAAATATTGTTAGCAATGAGTCATGTTAAGGTGGCTGGGTTCTAAAATTTTATATGCAGCCGGTATCTGGCGCACACTCTTCCTATGCAGCCGGTATCTGGCGCACACTCTTTCTATGCAGCCGGTAACTGGCGCATTCTCTTCGGTGGGACTTGAAACTGGTATATGCAGCCACTGGCGCATACTCTCTATCTTGTGGCTGTTCCTGCTTTCTGAACTCATATAAGCTCTGGAGACACATTTAATATGAAATTATATACTTATTAGACATAATAATGATATTTAGGATTAAGATTTTTAAACTTATTGTTAGTCTCCTATGAAGAGAAGATTCAATAAATATCTAAATGAAGTATTAAAAAAAAAAAAACAACAAATGTAGTTATTCCTTACGTAATTCGCGATTCTGAATCCGCCTACAAAATTGCTATTCTTGTCTGGTTTTTGAGATATTTCGACCTAAATGTTTATGTTTTTGTAGTCCTATATCAGAGTAAGGCATCCTTCAAAAATGATTCGTGTTACCGTTATTGAAAGTAATATTTCCTTTAAAACTTGTTCTGAATTATATCGATATCTTTCTTTTTCACCGAAATATGCCAACCTAAAAGTTAGAAAGTACGCACAAACTTGTACCCATTATCCATACAAACTACACATAGGAGGCATACGCATGCAAGCTTACGTATCGTTTGTATTTGGGATTTCTGATGCGTAATCTATGTAGGGGATTACATACTGTTCCGGATAGCATTTTGCTTTTGCATCTCCCATATTTTTGAAACTTTTTGTCGTTTAGTACTAGTTGAGATTAGCATCTATTTTTTTCATCGAGCCGTTTCAGAGACATAAATTTTCAAAAAACTAAAAAAGCTACAAAAACAACATTTAGTAGTTTTTTCAAATGCTCATCTCCGTCAATAGTCAGAGAAATCATGAAATTTTTTTATACCCTACACCCAGGGTATATTCACTTTGTCCTTCCGTTTGTAACGCAGAGAAAGAGGCGTGGCAGATATAGAAAAGTATACATATTCTTGATCAGCGTCACCTCCTGAGTCGATATAGCCATGTCCGTCTGTCTGGCTGGGTGGCTGGCTGGCTGTGTGTTGAAATACACTTTGGGAAAACTGAGCAAGATAATTCAATGAAATTTGGTACACTGCCTCCGTCGTCAAAGATAGCTCGGGGGATTGAAAATGAGCGAAATCGGTCAACGGACACGCCTACCGCCCATACAAAAAATATATTCAAAATGCAATTTTAGGAGTATTTTTCACGACAATGCAACCAAAATACGTATAAGTACTAAGAATTGTAAGCGCAAGCTCTGAAAAAAAACTGAACGAATTCGGACAGGAGGGCGTGGCACCTCCCATATAAGCAAAAGCTTTAAAACGCTATACTGAAAGCGTTTTTTGAGATATTCGAACCAAATTCGACTCAGACACTAAGTATTATAAATGAAAGCTCTCAACAAAAATTGGTGAAATCGTACAAGGGGGCATGGCACCCATATAAGAAAAAGTTTCAAAATGCTATACTGAAAGAGTTTTTTGAGATAATCCAACCAACTTCACTCAAACACTAAAGACTATAAATGCACGCTCTAAGCTAAAACTAGACGAACTCGTACAAGAGGGCGTGGCGTCTCCTATATAAGCAAAAGCTGAAAACGTTTGTCACTCAGACACTAAAAACTATAAATGCAAGGTCTGGACAAAAACTGGATGAACTAGGACAAGAGAGCGTAGCACCTCCCATAAGAGCAAAATTTTAAAAATACTGCAGTGTAGGGTATTTAATGTTTGGCCAGGCCAAATTTTACACCCTTACTAGTTTTTTAGAAGTTTTGATTTTTTAAGCAAATTTTTATATCAAAGATGCTAATCCCTAATAATATAAGACAAAAAAAGTTTCAAAAAAATCGGAGATGCAAAAGCATATTGCTATCCGGAACGGTATGTAATGCCCCATATACAATAGGAGGAGGAGGAGCAGTGCATAGGATCGTATTTTTTTTTCAAAAAAATGGGCGGTGCCACGCCCTTAAATGGAAAAAACGCTTTCACGGCTAAACCACTGTAGTGAAATTTTATAGCAAATATTTCTGTAGTACATACTGACTCAATATGCCCCTGTTTTAGGTGTCATTTTTGTACCTTTTTAAGAAAAGGGCAAAAAAGACCCACATTTGGGGGTTAAACAGGGCTAAAATTTTATACAAAAATATTCCCCGCAATATCCTGCATTAGTTTGCTGAACACGTGATACCCTTCAGATGTAAGGATTCATCGATTTAACACAAGAAGGGAGTATTTTGTTTTTTTCATGTACAATGGATAAAAAAACGTCAAAAATCGATTAAAAAAAAATGTGACGTGTTGAAGAAAAACCACGAGACACGGGTATTTTTTTTTTAACGTCTGCTTTAAGAATTTTTTGGATTTTCTCATGTGTTTTACAAAAAGTTCGAAATTGTCGAACAGTGTTATAAATAGCGAAAAGTGGATGGGAACGCAAGAGTGTTACACCTACTTTTAAAGAATTGAATATTTTGATCCAATATAACACAAAAGCGGCTCAATAGATTTTAATGATTTTTTAGAAAATTACACCCCTGGAAACTGTCATTAATGTGATGTAAGTCATTAAATTACAATAAATCTTAAAATGTAGTGACACCTTTCACAAAACTGCAGTATAATATGTACATATAATAAAAGAACTTATTCAAAATTTTTTGAGATACATAATATCAAATTGAAAAAATTCATATAAGCTTAAAAATTTCTAGCGAAAGAAGCAACATTTTGACATTCTTTATGCGAAACTTTTTGTAAGCTTGGATATCACTGATTTATGCCCCATCCACAATCAATGCGGGACTTGCAGGCAATTTTTAAAGCTTTTTGCTCCTTCTTCTTGTTCCCGCACTGATAGCAAAAACAGTTCATAACCAGTGCTTGCAGTAAAATTTGATTATTATGCAGATCTCTCTAATTAAACATTAAAATCTATAAAAATGCAATAAAAAATAAAATAATTTTATTTACGATTCTGTTGACGCCGAGAAAATTTGAAATTTTTGTGTTTATTATACCCTACACCCAGGGTATATTCACTTTGTCCTTCCGTTTGTAAGGCAGAGAAACGCCTCCAGATATAGAAAAGTATATATATTCTTGATCAGCGTCATCTCCTGAGTCGATATAGCCATGTCCGTCTGTCTGGCTGGGTGGCTGGCTGGCTGTGTGTTGAAATACACTTTTTGGGAAAACTGAGCAAGATAATTCAATGAAATTTGGTACACTACCTCCGTCGTCAAAGATAGCTCGGGGGATAAAAAATGAGCGAAATCGGTCAACGGACACGCCTACCGCCCATACAAAAAATATATTCAAAATGCAATTTTAGGAGTATTTTTCACGACAATGCAACCAAAATACGCATAAATACTAAGAATTGTAAGCGCAAGCTCTGAGAAAAAACTGAATGAATCCAGACAGGAGGACGTGGCACCTCCCATATAAGCAAAAGCTTCAAAACGCTTTACTGAAAGCGTTTTGACTTAGACACTAAGTATCATAAATGAAAGCTCTCAACAAAAATTGGGTGAAATCAGACAAGGGGGCGTGGTACCTCAAATATAAGCAAAAGTGTCAAAATGCTATACTGAAAGAGTTTTTTGAGATAATCCAACCAAACTTCACTCAAATACTAAAGGCTATAAATGCACACTCTAAGCTAAAACTAGACTAACTCGGACAAGAGGGCGTGGCACCTCCTACATAAGCAAAAGCTTCAAAACGCTATACTGAAAACGTTTTACACTCAGACACTAAAAACTATAAATCCAAGCTCTGGACAAAAACTGGGTGAACTCGGACAAGAGAGCGTAGCACCTCCCATATGAGCAAAATTTTAAATATACTGCAGTGTAGGGTATTTAATGTTTGGCCAGGCCAAATTTTACACCCTTACTAGTTTTTAATTATTTTTGAAATATATTTGACATTTCCTGCAAGTGGAAGAAGCAACTGTTTGCATGAAATCAAAAAGGTTTTTTTTACTCTCTTTACTATTTTTCTCAAAACCTGCGGCGGTAAAAAAGAATTTTATGCTCTGCTCTAACTCATGAAATTTCAACTAACTGTTTCACTTGCACCAGTTCCTGCATTGATTGGGGATAGGGCATTAAAATATTAAAAAATAAATTGCTTTTGATAAAAACATTGAAATAAAAATCGAATTCTTGTGTTTTTTTTACTCTTTTGGAGATATTTTTTTTTAAATCAAAGATAGGTAACGACAAAGTTTCACAAAAAATAAGAAGATAAAATTTTCTTTAAAATGCTTTATTAAAAAATTTCTAAGGCTAAAAATTTATCGAAATATAGCCACTGGAACATAGCAATTTTTTTACCCAGTCGGAAAAATGCTTTTTATTCCAAAGCAAGGTGCCTTACGAAAAAAGTGTACAATGCAGAAAATGCTTAGAATCGTCCAAAAAATATGTGTGCATACCAAAAAAAAAAAAAAAAAAAAAAATCTAAAAATGATCACACGTACTCTCTGGACAATTGTAAGCATTTTTTGCCATAAACACTTTTTTCGTTAGGTACCTTGGTTTGAGTAAAAACCGTTTTTCTTGCCGCGAACTGATTTACACAGCAACGCCACAAGTCGCACTACTCCCTTCTTGCACGCAACTCTTCAAACAGTATATACATATTGCTCTACCACATTCTGTGATCCGAATTGGAAGTTCAAATTAAGTTCACATATATTTGAGCACCCAAACTTTTCAAAAAAGCGATGGGCGCAAAAACGACCTAGGTCGACATATGGCGTTAATGTTCGCAGCGCCTCAGTTGGAAAAATAACTTGCAATACTACCTAGATCAAAAAGTTCCCGGAATCATCACCGTGTGGCGCCCCCTTCTGTCCGATTATTATCTTCGATCGGCTGCTAAAACGCGTTCCGCGTAGTGGTTTTTTCAGTCGATTTAACAGAAACAAGTCACAGGGAGCTAAATCTGGCGAATTTGATGGCTGCGGAATTGTAGTAATTGAGTTTTTGATGAGAAACTCACGGATAATGATGGCATTGTGCGACGGTGCATTGCCATGGTGCAAAATCCAAGAGTTGTTATTCCAGAGATCCTTTCTTTTAGAGCGAATTGCTTCACGCAGACGCCTCATTACACCTAAATAATACTCTTTGTTGGCGGTCTGCTTTTCTGGCAAAAAATCGTGGTGTACAATACCGTTGTAATCCATGAAAACCGTAAGCATTACCTTCTTTTTCTACTGAATACGTAGTTTTTTCGGCCTTGGCTCATTGGGGAGTCGCCATTCACTCGCCTGATGTCTGGATTGAGTGTCGTACTCATAAGCCCACGTCTCGTCACCAGTAATGATGCGTTTGATGAATGCTTAGAAAGCATGTCTTGAGCGATATCGACACGATCTTTTTTTTTTGCATGAAATTCAAAAATCAAGATTCGCAAAAAAACAGATGCACTCAAAATTGCGTTACATTTACAAATGTCAAGCTAGGAAGCTGAAATTGGCAGGGAATATTGTTAAAAGGTGTGACAACCTACAGAAAAAAATTTGAGTCGGACAGCAGGGGGCGCCACACGGTGATGATTCCGGGAACTTTTTGATCAAGGTAGTACAGTAATATAATGAACTGATAACGCTCAAATAATCTAAAAATTGAATGCAATACATACCTTTCTATTTTTTAAAAATTTATTTTCCAATTTTTGGGGTCCCTGGGCTTTTTTCTGGATTGCTTATTAGGTACTTAACAAGCGCTCAGCTCCATTATTAAAGCTTTTATTGAAAAAATAATACTAAAACTATCCACTGATTTTCTCGAAATGTTATTACGGAATAAATTTTATGAAACGAAACATTACATAAACTTCAAAACGTATAAAAAATTTAAAAGCCGTATATGCAAAGTATTTTAAATACAGTAGTAAATGATCCGATTAAGGAACGACCTGCACCTATTTGTTCAATGGATGAAAACAGATCCGAAAATTCTTAAAAAATTCACACGTATTTTTTGGAATTTTTATAGTCAAAATTTGTCAAAAGATCAACTCAAACGTAGACTAAAAACTAACTTGTATTTTTCTTTAGTAGAAAGTTGAGGTACCATACGGTATAGTTTTCAATGTGCTAAAAACGAATCCGAGGTCAGAATTCAGCCATCACCCTCAGATTTTGAGATATCCTTGCTTAAAGTTGCAGGAAGCACTGTTTTCAGGCTTATGTTGCAGTTCCAGGAAACGATGTAGTTCCATATTTTCAATAGAATCAAATGGCCATAATCTTCCTTATAAAACTATACATTCTAATTTTTTCGATTGGACTTTTACTTCCCGAAATATCATCGTTTGAAGTAAACGTATCTCAACCCCCATACAAAGCACTACATTATATTTGTAGCGTAAAATCCATTTAACATATGTATAAAAATGATGACCCTTTACTTCAAAGTAAGATAACTCTGAAAGTAAGAGTCCAATCGGAAAAGTTTGAAGGCAGAGTTTTATAAGGAAGATTGTGGCTATTCGATGTCATTGAAAAAATGGTGCTACCACATTTCCTGGAACTGCACCATAAGCCTGAAAGCAGCGCTTTCTGCAACTTTAAGCAGGGATATCTCAAAATCTGAGGGTGATGGCTAAAATCTGACCACGGATTCGTTTTTAGCACATTGAAAACCATACCGTATAGTACCTCAACTTTCTACTACAGGACTTTTTTTTTTTTTGTGGTCCTGTGTTATTAATGTAATAGTTGTATTGTGCGCAATGCGTGTTTGTTCGTGTCTTGTCCGAGCCAAATAGCATGGGGGGTTAATTTATTCAAACATTCAATCATTGGTTTGTGTGGGCTTATTTATATAGGTATAAGAAAATATACTTGCATATACATACATATATTTATTCATAGACTAAATGGGTATGTTGTGAAAGTGTGATACAGCTACTGGAAAAGAAACAAAATAACTAGCATGTGTTTCCTTATCCTTATTCTATTAATTTTAATAAATTCTTAATTTTTTTATTTTCGAGTACCCCATTTTTTTACGGAATTCTGTTCAACATCGTATTTCGACATGTTTTTAATAAAAATTTTCAAATCAGTAAGCACAACTTTTGACCTTGAATAATTTTTTTTGGGCATACGATTTTGCAATATACTTTTCACATCTTATTTTTTATGCATTAGCCGAACGTTTCCAAAGTGCTCTAAGGATTTTGAAATTTTTAATTTAAATCAGTACGATGTTGAACAGAATTCCGTAAAAAAATGGGGTGCTCGAAAATTTGATTCAAATCGCCCAAAAGACAGGTGTGTGTGGTATTGTTTTTTTTTTTTAACACAAAAAATTCACTTTAATGAAAAGTTCAAAAAATTGTTAAAAATACAATACTAAATTTTTAATTTACCAACATATGTATGTATAGAAAACTTTCTGTATATGTACTCAGTTTTTTTTTTCACTTTTTGAAACTAGTAAAAATCCAATATATCGCGAAAACGATCAGCTAGGATTTTAATCCAAACTGACTTTTCATCTATGTTGACCGCGAACACATTCCAATCCACAGCTTCTGTCGCCATTTTTGTTGTACCTGTGACTTCTTTCTGCTTGGCGTGAACGCATTCAATTTCAAATATATTTTAAACATTTGATAGCCAAGTAATGACCTTCACACTTTGTGAGAAGTTAACGAAGTAACTTTAATAAAAAAAGTAAAGTGGAAAATTTGTGATGAACTAAGAGTTGACGGAGTTGATCAAAATAAAAAAGTGAAGTGAAAAGTAACATATGACCATCGGATGATAGAGATATTACTTTTAGAACAACCGATACAAGTTAAAAACCCTTGGATGGATCGGAAAATTACGACAAAATTTAAGTTTTAAAATCCCATGAGGTTTGGAAAGTGTTTTTAGTTTATTTTGATCTCCTAAGCACAAATATGGCACCCATTTTGTTGCGTCAGGTCAGATTTTCTGTAAGCCCGGCTAAGAAGTTATTAGGAAACCGATGATTTCACACGGTGGTTTTTAAAAAATTTTAACTTTTTGAAATACCACCCGCGATTTTTTTCAGGGATAATGTTGGGGGACCCTTCTAGTATCTAAATCCGCAAACCGCGAAATCGAACGTCCAGCCGTTTTTTTTTTCGACCTTTTGGTTTTTTTAACGATTTTTGAGTATGTCTCAGTTTTCGTTTCGTTTTTTTAAAAAATCGGTTTTTTCGTATTTAAGAAAAACACTAACAGAAACCGAAAACAAAAATGATCACTACAGATGTGATTTTTGATGCTTAATCCGATTCCGGTATTAGAATTCCTCTATTACGTCTGGACTTTGAGATATCCTTACATATATGTTTAAAGGACACCATTTTTTTTTCCTATTTTTGAAGTTATATAACAAGATAATGTAATATTATACCGTAAAATCTAGTATGACAGTTAATAGCCCTAGTTTTTTCCTTGAAAACTCAATCAAACCGATAACGATATTTTTTTTTTGTCGGAGATATCTTTGCCTAAAAAGTTAAAAAAGTGCAAAAACACGATTTTTGGCTATATTGGATGTTATATGCAGGACACACAAAATTTTTTTGGGAATTTTTATTGCCAGAAACATTTGGTACTTTTTTTGGCTTTAAATTGAGCTATCAAATGTTTATCTGTAATTTTTCTCTGCAAAGTTATGTTAACTTTAAAATCACATCATGAAACTTAAAGCGAAAAATCTCGGTGTTCGGCTATATTTGAGGTTGTATACAGTCTTCAAAATAAGCTCACAAGTGGTCTCTTGTAATTGTTTTCTAAAAAGTTATGACTATTTTAAGACGACATGTTGCAGCAATATATGGAATACTCGTACACTGTGAGTTTGCACTCCATAATGTAATTTTTAAATGGTCATAACTTTGTGGAAAACAATCACAAGAGACCTCTTGATAGCTTATTTTGAAGATACAAAATGGTTTTAAATGCTTCGGTCAGTAAAAAAGGGCAGACGAATTTCGTCCGGACTGTATACAACCTCAAATATAGCCGAAAACCGAGATTTTTCGCTTTAAGTTTCATGGTGTGATTTTAAAGTTAACATAACTTTGCAGAGAAAAATTACAGATAAACATTTGATAGCTCAATTTAAAGCCAAAAGAAAGTACCTAATGTTTCTGACAATAAAAATTCCCAAAAAAAATTTGTGTGTCCTGCATATAACGTCCAATATAGCCAAAAATCGTGTTTTTGCACTTTTTTAACTTTTTAGGCAAAGATATCTCCGACAAAAAAAAAATATCGTTATCGGTTTGATTGAGTTTTCAAGGAATAAACTAGGGCTATTAACTGTCATACCAGATTTTACGGTATAATATTACCTTATCTTGTTATATAACTTCAAAAATAGGAAAAAAATGGTGTCCTTTAAACATATATGTAAGGATATCTCAAAGTCCAGACGTAATAGAGGAATTCTAATACCGGAATCGGATTAAGCATCAAAAATCACATCTGAAGTGACCATTTTCGTTTCCGGTTTCTGTTAGTGTTTTTCTTAAATACGAAAAAACCGATTTTTTTAAAAAATAAATGGTGCGGAAACGATACCTTTTATATGTATGTATGTATATATATATCTATATATATATATTAAACACATATAAATACAAGTATATATATGTACGTATATACATATATATGTGTACATAATATGTATATACACACCGAGACATACTCAAAAATCGTTAAAAAAACTAAAAGGTCGAAAACAAAAACGGCTGGACGTTCGATTTCGCGGTTTGCGGATTTAGATACTAGAAGGGTCCCCCAACATTATCCCTGAAAAAAATCGCGGGTGGTATTTCAAAAAGTTAAAATTTTTTAAAAACAACCGTGGTCACTTATAATGTATGAGCACTAGGGCTGTTCAAAAAAAAAATTTTTTTCGAATTTCTTAGATATACTTTGACATCACGTTCTAAATCATGACAGAATATCCCATAAATTTTTTCAGATTTTTAAATGCATTTTCAAAGGTGGCTCAAAGAAAAAATATATTTTTAATATTTTTTTTTTAGCATTTATTATAAAATGCTGTCTAACAATTTGAAAAATTTGTTTAGAGTAACATAAAAACATTCATTTTGTTTGTTTTTTAATGAACTTTAAAACCTACGTTGTAATTTTGATAAAGAAAAATTTTACACCCCTTAAAAAACGAAAAACTGCCATAAAAAGGCGAAATTTAACGGTTTTACAAAGAAAAAAGTCATCGTGCTTTAAACGATATGAACATTTTTTAATTTACAAGATCTCATTCGAAAGAGCTCTTAAAAACCTTTAAGACAAGACACGTTAAGACTTTTTTGGGCCCGCAGGCTCGATGATATAACGTAAATCTTGTAAATTAAAAAATGTTCATTTCGTTTAAAGCACGATGACTTTTTCTTTGAAAAACCGTTAAATTTCGCCTTTTTAAGGCAGTTTTTCGTTTTTTAAGAGGTGTAAAATTTTTTTTTGTCAAAATTACAACGCAGGTTTTAAAGTTCATTAAAAAACAAACAAAATGAATGTTTTTATGTTACTCTAAAACAAATTTTTCAAATTGTTTGCCAACATTTTATAATGAATGCTAAAAAAAAATATTAAAAATATATTTTTGCTTTGAGCCACCTTTAAAAATGCATTTAAAAATCTGAAAAAATTTATGGGATATTCCGTCATGATGTAGAACGTGATGTCAAAGTATATCTAATAGCAGGAGATACGAATAAGGAGAGATTTGCACCCATCTGTTTAATGGATGAAACCTATTTTATATGAAAGTAAATACGTTTAGAAACATTTTGTGAGTAGGTTGTATGAAAAAATCCTGGCAAGGCTATGGTTCATTCCATATTGGAAAGTGCATTTTTTGCACCCATCTGTTTAATGAAAAAAATATATACCATTCGAAAGTTTAGAGCCTCTACAATATATTAAAGTAGGGTTGCCTATTTTTTTCCTGGCAAGGCATAGGGTTGTCAGGCTTTAAAAGGTCGGCCAAAACCACAAATTTGCACCCATCTGTTTAATGAAAAAATTATATACCATTCGAAAGCTTAGAGCCTCTACAATATGTTAAAGTAGGGTTGCCTATTTTTTTCCTGGCAAGGCATAGGGTTGTCAGGCTTTAAAAGGTAGGTCAATACCCCAAATTTGCACTATGTGTTTAAAAAAAAAAAATGTTTAAAATGTTAAAAAAATCAGTTTAATGAAAAAATTATATACCAATCGAAAGTTTAAAGCCTCTACAATGTGTTTACGTAGAGTTGCCTATTTTTTCCCCGGCAAGGCATAGGGTTGCCAGGCTTTAAAAGGTCAGTCAATACCACAAATTTGCACTCATCTGTTTAATAAATATATTTTGTGTTAAAATAAAGATAATTTCATTGCGAACACGGTGATACAGGGTTGCTTGTGAAAAACCTGTTTTAAGCCAGGGTTACCGAGGTTTAAGAAATGAAATATTGGTACAAATGAAAATGTGCGACAGAGAGATCCGAGCGAACTATTTGGTTAGGATGTATACTAGACCTATCGTTAAAATTGAAAATGAAAAAAACCTTGCTCCCAGGGGCTAAAAAGTTTCCTATTGGTGGAAATATCAAGCATAAAAATTTTGGTTCCGATCGAAAAATATTTTACAGTGCCGCAAGGCCGTTGAAGGTCGGAAAAACGCTATTTATATTGAAAAATGGTGCCTAAATCGCAAGAATCAGTCCTATCTCTGAAACTATTTGAGATAAGTGAATGAAATTTAGTATGTGTACGAACAATGCTTGAGTTATTTGCATCCAATAAAAAAATAGACGATGCCACGCCCCCTCGACCCGAAATTATTGTATCTCTGGAAATATTGGACTCATGGCAATGAGACTCGGTACATATGTAATTGGCACTGGGAAAAATAATGTTTGGTAAAAAATGGGTGGGGTCACGCCCCCTCCTTCTAGAAAATCAAATTTGTCATATCTCTGAAACTATTTGACACATATGAATAAGATTTGATTTCAGGTAATGGAAAGTGAACAGGATATGGCACTGTAAAAATGTTAAAGCAATTTAAGGTACTTAGTTGATACAAAAGTAGTAATTTTTTCTGTTCTTATTTTGGTCTCCTAAGTATAACCACCATGCAAAAAAAATTTGGTCCCAATCGGAACATATTGGACCGTACCACCAGGCCGTTAAAGGTCGGAAAAACGCTATTTATATGAAAATAAGGAAACAATCAATCCCATCTTTGGAACTATTTAACATAGGAGGATAAGATTTAGTATTTATATGAAAAATACTTAAGTTAATAGTATCCAATAAAAAAATGGGCAGTGCCGCGCCCCCTCCAACCGAAATTTGTCGTATCTCTGAAAATATTTGGCTCAGGTAAATGAGGTTTGGTATTTTTCTAATTGGCATTGGGAAAAAAATTTAAAAAAAAAACGGGCGGGGCCACGCCCCTCATTGAAAAAAAGAACAAATTTGTTAAATCTCATCCTCCTATGTCAAATAATTTCAAAGATAGGATTGATTGTTTCCTTATATTCATATAAATAGCGTTTTTCCGACATTTAACGGCCTGGTGGCACGGTCAAATATGTTCCGACCGGGACCAAATTTTTTTTGCATGGTGTCTATATTTAGGAGACCATAATAAGAACAGACAAAATTACTGCTTCTACATCAACTAAGTACCTTAAATTGCTTTAACATTTTTACAGTGCCATATCCTGTTCACTTTCCATTACCTGAAATCAAATCTTATTCATATGTGTCAAATAGTTTCAGAGATATGACAAATTTGATTTTTCTAGAAGGAGGGGGCGTGACCCCTCCCATTTTTTACCAAACATTATTTTTCCCAGTGCCAATTACATATGTACCGAGTCTCATTGCCATGAGTCCAATATTTCCAGAGATACAATAATTTCGGGTCGAGGGGGCGTGGCATCGTCTATTTTTTTATTGGATGCAAATAACTTAAGCATTGTTCGTACACATACTAAATTTCATTCACTTATCTCAAATAGTTTCATTTTTCCATATAAATAGCGTTTTTCCGACCTTCAACGGCCTTGCGGCACTGTAAAATATTTTTCGATCGGAACCAAAATTTTTATGCTTGATATTTCCACCAATAGGAAACTTTTTAGCCCTTGGGAGCAAGGTTTTTTTCATTTTCAATTTTAACGATAGGTCTAGTATACATCCTAACCAAATAGTTCGCTCGGATCTCTCTGTCGCACATTTTCATTTGTACCAATATTTCATTTCTTAAACCTCGGTAACCCTGGCTTAAAACAGGTTTTTCACAAGCAACCCTGTATCACCGTGTTCGCAATGAAATTATCTTTATTTCAACACAAAATTTATTTATTAAACAGATGAGTGCAAATTTGTGGTATTGACTGACCTTTTCAAGCCTGACAACCCTATGCCTTGCCATGAAAAAAATGGGCAACTCTACGTAAACACATTGTAGAGGCTTTAAACTTTCGATTGGTATATAATTTTTTCATTAAACAGATTTTTTTAACATTTTAAACATTTTTTTTTTTAAACACATGGTGCAAATTTGGGGTATTGACCTACCTTTTAAAGCCTGACAACCCTATGCCTTGCCAGGAAAAAAATAGGCAACCCTACTTTAACATATTGTAGAGGCTCTAAGCTTTCGAATGGTATATAATTTTTTCATTAAACAGATGGGTGCAAATTTGTGGTTTTTGCCGACCATTTAAAGCCTGACAACCCTATGCCTTGCCAGGAAAAAAAATAGGCAACCCTACTTTAATATATTGTAGAGGCTCTAAACTTTCGAATGGTATATATTTTTTTCATTAAACAGATGGGTGCAAAAAATGCACTTTTCAATATGGAATGAACCATAGCCTTGCCAGGATTTTTTTAGACAACCTACTCACAAAATGTTTCTAAACGTATTTACTTTCATATAAAATAGGTTTCATCCATTAAACAGATGGGTGCAAATCTCTCCTTATTCGTATCTTAGACTATAAGAAATTCGAAAAAAAATTTTTTTTTAACAGCCCTACTGAGCACGTTAAAGATGCTCATTGGTTAGGTGCTCTCGCTTTAACTCACATTTTAGAGGTGAAAAGATGCATAATTTTCTTCAATTAATTAAATCTTACCGCATTTTGCAAATTCCGAATTGGAACTACTGGAACACCTTGGCTTTGACGATGCTTCGAACGTTGAAGTTGACGATACTTGGGTTGCATTGTGTCGTTGTCTCACTGTTTCAGTCATAGAAAACTGTTCTGCGATAACTGACGAGCCGCAGCTTGATTCGTTGGCATTATTTATTCCAGCTACTGAAGTGGGTAGGGATAGTGGCGTTGGGGTTACAGATTTTGGTTCTGCTGCTGTTGGACTATGGTTTTGACTGCCATTCAATACTGTAGTTATACCTCGAGTGCCGTTGCCGTCTCCGACACCGCCTCCTACACTAGTACGTTCAGCAGTACCTGAGCTACACGCAGCACCAGAAATGCCTGCTGGACCACCTGGTGTACGACTACAACCGGATGCACTGCCACCGGGTGCACCACCTGTTGCAGCACCTGCGGAACGACGATATACCGTGCTGTTCATCGTCAACTTACGTACATTCTTGTCTGGATGAAACACCAGTATGTATACTTTAGGTGAATACAGGCATATTAATGCCACTGATGCGCTCAAACTGATTGATATGCATAATGTCGTAATTTGTATCTGTTATTAAATAAGATTTAGAAAGCAAAATTGATAAAAATCTATAAACTCTTTGATATTAATGGAATTAATAAACAACAAATGAATGGGTTTTTTTGAAAGTGGAATAAGTCTATGGAGCAAAAGTAATGTCATAATATAAATTGGCTGAAATTTTGTTAGAAATGAATAAAATTGGTCTCTGATTTTACGGAAAGTTTAATTGATGGTTTAGAATTCATGGCATTAACCTGCAAAAATTATATCGGACAAATAACCGAGTGCTATGGCACATAGAGTAAGTCAATAATGAGTTTTCACATTGAAAATAGTTTTATTTTTTCAACTTAGTAAGCCAAAAAAAAATTACTTCTTATTTTTTTGCCCAATTTTTTTTTTTTAATAAATAATAGGTCTAGGTAGGATAAAAGACAATCAAAACCATACTACATTTAAAACAACAATATTGCAAGATACCGAGTACCTACTACATGAAAAAGTTGTTTCCTTCTATGAAAAAATGTCTACAATGTTTTGGTAGTTATTTTATTTATTTATTTATTTATAAAATTCAGATAAAATATAAAATATTAAAACAAAATAGACTTAAAGAGTACTGGCTGCCATGGCCTACGACTCGAAGATTCAGAACATATTTATGTACATTTTTAAAAAATTATTTTTTTTTTTTAATTCGTACAATAGGTGATGTTGGAAAAGCGTTAATACTTCGACGTACTGCAGTGTGATATGAAACATTTAGAAGCCTTAAGTTGGTGTTTGCGCACCATCTGTAAATAGGCAGCCCATAATCAATTTTTGCAAGTATTAAGGATCTGGTAACGTGGATATGTATATGAGAGTGGCTTAAGCATAAGTATTTAACAATATTTAGCTTTATCAAAAAAAAACTCTTCCTTAGATTAATTAATTCAATGTTGATTGAAAGTATGTTTTTTACCAAAGATAATCCCAGTAGTTTTAAATAGTTTACACTAGGGAATGCAAAACCGGTGCTAAATATCGATACCGGTAATTGGTATTGAAATATTTTTCAAAACCGGGATCCCGGTATACACCGGTATTCTTCGCAACAATGAAAATGGAATAGAAAAGAGGGTGAATATGAGTTACGGCAGTCCGCAGAGTATACATAGATGAAAGATCTGGTTCAGTATCAAAGAAACATGTATTAGAATAACGCTTTTTATTTATTAAAAACAAAAATAATTATACTCTTCAATTCACATAAATTATTGTATATGTTAAAAAAAAAAATCGTAAAAAAATTCTCTATTTAAAACTGCAAAAACTATTTTAATCGAATAAATAGGTTTTGAGATAAGCTTGATTATCTACCAATTTTCGTGTTTGTATAGCCCAAAAATACCAGAAATACATAGAAATACAATACACTAATACACTAGATATTTGATTATGTCCATCGAAATTTTAAGAAGAATACCATAATGCTGTTTTTCATATGTACGCTCAAGTGATGCAGTATTTTTGATTTTTAAAAATTGCAGCATTAAAAAGAGCATCCCTGAATTACCCTAAATCAGGTGTTACAATATTTAAATTTTTAAAAACATTCAAGGAATACCAGAAAAAGCGTTTGCCTTAATATTTCGAATTGGCAAAAATGGAGATAATGCGGTTTTTCATATGTACTGCAGCATAGAAACGATAGTTTATGAAGGCTTTTGTCGTCCAGCCTAGACCTTATCTTTGTGCAAATATTTCCAATAGAAGAAAAAGCTTTTTCAGATTGTCGGATTTTGATTCAGAATCAATAGTGTTGTTAACATTTTGCGCATAAATTCTTAACACTATCTTTTCTTTTTAAACCAGAGTAATATTTTTGATTTTTTATTAAAAAATAAAAAAAAACTTTAATACCGAAATACATATACCGAAAAACTGGTATTAAAATATGCCAGATATTGG